>CXYZ01008245.1:244467-255896 GCA_900006705.1 Sonneratia caseolaris
ATGTTTGATTATTTAATTGGAATTTCTACCATTTTTATATTTTGATGTATTTTTTATTTACTTTTATTTTAATAAAGTTTTTATTTGGTTTCCGTTTGAATTATATTCAATTTGGTAAATTTTTTCTTATTTTTTAAGAAAAACAGTTCGGTTTGATTTAACTAAACTATATAAATAATTCATTTTGGTGTGAAGGTATAATGGTTATGGTTCATAAGTATAATGCCTGAAACCGAATTATTTTAACGGTTTAATAGAATTCGGTTCATGAGTGGAAGATTCCATAGCTTAAGTCTAATATGATTTGGTTTTCCGAGTTTCTAAATTTATGTTCCTATGTTAAAAAATTAGCCGAAAACGCACTCTTTGAGTCTTGCAGGACATGGACTTGGCACTGAGTGATAATTATCTGGTTCGTTTGATATATAAATGAATGAATTCAAAAAACCTAAGAATATGATGTAGTGGGTTAAATAACTAGCTTGCAAAACAGCTACCCTCCATTTTATTCATGAAAATAAATAAATAAATAAATAAATGCATACATACATGCATACATACATACATACATACATACATATATATATATATATATAAAAGAGAGCGTCGGGATCTTGATCAACAAAACCAACTGGGCTAGGCCCACGAAAGGCCCAATATCTTTCATTTGTTGGGCCCAATCCCAGAATCAGTAGAATCGAGCACGCCGGATCATGCGACCTCTGTACCCCTATTAGACAGAGACGGATTTTGTATGTTCTTCTTCTTTCTTCTTCACTGAGCCATGAGCCCTCTCCCCGCCATGGCCGCTAACCTGCGGGCGTCGCCCCACCTCCTCGCCGCCCCTAACAGCCGGTACTCCTCTCGGTCCAGCAGCAGCAGCAGCAGCGCTGGCACTGTCTATCATAGAAACTGCCAGTACCATCTCTTCACCGGGGCCTTCGCTGGTCAGAGCAGACCCGAGGCGCCGCTCAATCTGCGTCACAGTCGAACTGGTATTTGAAACTCTCTGCTCTCCCCTACCCGTTAGTGACCCCCGCCTCCGCATATCGATGCTTCTCGTTTTGTCTATTTTGGGTTTTAGAGGAAGGTAAAGGAGGCGTCAGCTGTTCAGCTCGGTTTCTTGGGTCAGATGCAGAAATACCCAGTATCCGTTTCTCAGTCGTTTCGATTTGAATGTTATAACGTTCTGCAATGAGTTGTAAAAATTTGCAATGATCATTTTTCTGCTTCTTGTTCTGAATTGAGACTTTGAAACTGAGTGTAATGCTTTGAAGTGTACTCCATTTTCTTATCAGCCGCAGGTAGGTTGGGCAAAGAACTGTTCGCAAGCATATCCTCGTCTAGAGGCAAGGAGACAACTTCAGTCGGTGTCCCCCCACAGCCTGTGTCACCACCACCATCTTCAATGTAACTGATTTATGCTCTTTCACAGTATAAGTTTGTAATCTTCCCCAACTAGTTTCTATTGTCTTATATAATTATGTGCTATCCTATAAATGGTGAAAACGGATCGAGTTTATTCAAGGGACTGCCTATTGGTTTATTATATGGTTTGGAACTCTTTTTCCTTCAACTACTGCTGATAGTATTCCATTTTGTGGCTATATCGACAGAGGGTCACCACTCTTTTGGATTGGCATTGGTGTTGGGCTGTCTGCAGTTTTCTCATGGGTGAGAAAATAACTTATTTATAAACCTTTATTTGGCAAATTATGATATTCCAAATCTAATGGAATGTACTATGATATTGCAGGCAGCAACAAACTTGAAGGTATGTTGTTTTTAGTTGGAGGGTACATATATATAATCATATCATTTTGTGGGTTCTGTGGTTTTTCTTTTTCAGTGGGTCAAAAAGTTGGGTCTTTTAGCTTTGCCATCTTGTATATTTCTTTGCCCTTTCATATCTCCAAAGATGCTTATTTTTCTGAATCCAGAAATATGCAATGCAACAAGCTTTCAAGGCTATGATGGGACAGATGAATACTCAGAATAGTCAGTTCAATACTCCTCCTTTTTCTTCTGTCTCACCTTCACCCTTTGCAATGCCTTCGGCACCTCGGCCTCCTACTTCTCCTGCAGCTCCTTCTACGCCTCCTGTTACCGTGGATGTTCCTATAACCAAAATAGAACCTCCAAAAGTAGAAACAACACCAGTATCTGGAGTCAAAGATGAACTGGCAATAAAGGAGGAGCCAAAGAAATATGGTAGGTAAACGATCTCTGTACGAGTTTCCTGAATGGCTGAGTTACTTTATCATTTTCCTGGAAACCTACTAAAACCACCTACTTTACATTGTGCTTCTAAGTTTTTATCAGTAAATTGTGGGATATTTGTCTAGTTTGGTCAATGCATCTAAAAGCAGTTTCAGCTGTGGTTTTTAGCATTTCATTTTGCTGAATTGTCTTGCAGTTCAGATAGATGTACAATTAAAATATTTATTAGAAAATATTTTGGATTTCCTCCTGCATTTCTTGATTAAGAGTCAAAATGGAAAGATTTTGATTTTGAGGAGGTATTACATAGTCATTCAGCAGATACCAATCTCTATCAGCTGATGCTTTCTCTTTTCTTTATATTCCCGAACTCTATGCTTACAAAGACTTTTTTTTTTATATGTTTTCCATGTGAACTTGTCTCTCCTCTTCTGTAACTCTGGTTGATGCATCAAGAATTATTATTTTAAAACTGCAGTATGCTTGATCTTTCCTTTCCCAATCCTTGAGCAACTTTTGTTCTGCAGCTTTTGTTGATATATCTCCAGAAGAAACCAAACAAGATAGTGCTTATGAAAGCATTGAGGATGTTACAGAGACCACTTCCATGAAAGATGCTCAATCTGCCACTGATGTAAGTTACCTGGGAGGGAGTTGGGAGACAGAAAGAGAATGCCTTGGAGGATGTGTCTTGGGTAAACTATTTTTTTAATCTTAAATTAAAGTTCACTTTCTCTTATGCTACTATTGTAGGTGTCTCAAAATGGGGCTGCTTCTAAGTCTCAGATGGGTGCCTCTGATGGAACAAAATCAACTGGTAAGCTGTGATATGAGATGTAAGCTTTGACAATCAAATCTACAATAACAATGGTATCAGGTTCAGTTGCTTTAATAGTCTTTTAATGGTCTATATCTAGAGAAAATCAGAAAGACAAATAGCGTGAACTTTATAAATTCTTTACATTATGAAGTGAATGAGAAAAGGCAGTTAGAAACTTGAGTCTGTTAATTTTAGTGAGGCTCTCACACTGATTGTAAAAACGGGTAAATAGAGAATTTGTCTATGGAAATTCTCTTACTGGGATGCTGGCCAGTATGCAAATAGGCAACATTCCTGACCTTCTAGTCCTTGCAGGTTCATGTCTTCAAGTATGTCTTACTGGTTGAAAATTCATTCACTGTAAGGTCTCATTTGAGATATCTAAGTAGATTTTGTTCTCATATTGTCAGAAAAAGGTAGTTCTGGTTTATCTGTGGATGCTTTGGAGAAGATGATGGATGATCCAACAGTGCAGAAGATGGTGTATCCGTAATATTCCTGTCTATATGATCTCAGTAATATCTAAATCTAATGCTGCTATAAATAAAACAATGTGTCAACTTGCATGGATCAATTTTCACTAATGCTCACTTATAATGTGGTGGGGGTGTGAGTGATTGCTCTTTGGATTATGACTGATGAAACAAAGTGCTGAACAGCCTACAATCATATGGATTTCAAAGAATAAGAGGTTGAGGTTGCTAGGTTGGAGGACACTTGGCAAAGCACGAAATTATGTGTGCTGATGATTAATATTCTTCCGGCCATGACTTTATGCTACACCATAATTCTTAGCTACTATTTGGAATTTGAACATTTGAGTTCCTTGCGTTCAGTTTGCAAATGATCAGTTACTGTTTTCTTGTGATGTATTTTCTTTATCAGTTTATTTTATTATTAAATTTCTTGGAAATGGGTAAAGATTGATCATAAAGCTGACACTGTGGGATTGTACTTCTCTTCTTGCAGGTATTTGCCTGAGGAGATGAGGAATCCTGAGACCTTCAAATGTAAGTATATCTAAGAATAATTTGGTCAGAAAAGCCTTGGCCTATTTAAAGTTGTAAGACAAATGCACTGCGTTGCATCTTAATTTAGTCAACAAAACATCTTGGGGATTCCATTGGAGTCTCAGGGATGTTTGATATGGACATGAATATTTTGCTCTTTAGAATGCTTAATCTTTGGCGTACTCTGTTCTTCAGGGATGCTACAGAATCCCCAGTACCGTCAACAGTTGGAAGAAATGCTGTAAGCTCATTGATCATATTGTAACAAATGCATCTTGAAATATGATAAATTAATAGGGGGGAATATAAATTAATGAAAGCAGAAATGATGAACTAACATTAGCTTCGTCAAAATAACATAGGAATAACATGGGAGGTAGCAGTGAATGGGACAGCAGAATGATGGATTCTCTTAACAATTTCAATCTTAGCAGTCCTGAGGTGAAGCAGCAGTTTGGTAAGCTTCCCATAGTGACTTTTCCTTACCATTGCTTTTATTATCATATAGTTGATTTTGTTAACATTATAATTTTCTTATTTTGCAGATCAAATTGGTCTTACACCCGAAGAAGTCATTTCTAAGATAATGGCCAATCCTGATGTTGCCATGGCATTCCAAAACCCAAGAGTCCAACAGGCCATCATGGACGTAAGTACTGATCATAGTTACTTAGAACTAAGTTCCGTAACACATATCAACATGATTATTTCTTCTGCAGTGTTCTCAAAACCCGATGGCTATTGCCAAATATCAAAATGACAAGGAGGTAATTTGCTCTCTTAGTCTCTCCCTTCTTGAGTGGAAGATATTTTGTAACTTGTAGCTCTCTCTCACACACACAGCCTTCTCTTAATTTGTTTGACAAGAATCCTTCACCCTTGAGAGCCCAAGAGAAATTACAGTGAAAAGTCTAATCTTTAGTGCAAGATTTTAAAGTCTATTGCACCTAACCAAGATAACTGTCATATATCTTCATTATATAGTGTCGATACTCGTATTTCATTTTTATGTAATTTTTGCTTATCCAGGTTATGGATGTGTTCAACAAAATATCGGAACTCTTCCCTGGGGTCACTGGCCCTTGATTTGTCTACTGTATAACTCTTTGTTGTTACAAGTGTGAGTCTTCTCTCAATTACTATGGTACTACAGAATCATATCTGATTAAGAGGACCCAATTGCTACCATATACAAAGAAGGGCTTGCTATTCCATGGCGAGGTGCAAGTGAGCTTTTCTTGGTCTTGCTGGGCAATCGCCAGCCATCAATCATGTTCCTCTTATGGAAAAGGAGTGGAAGATTTTTTGTAACTTGTAGCTTAGACCTGCTTGTTTAAAAAGATGGTTCCTATGTGAATCTGTTGCCTCTTGCTGGACAGATCCTTGTACTTTTTCATTACCTTGTACATAACCCTGCCTGAAATGTCTTTTGACATGTTAAATCTATGTTTCTTTCTAAACTTGGGTTCATTGTTGCAAGGTTACACGTATTCAAGCTAAGGACTCTAGGCAGTTTTCAGTTTTGGAAGCCAGGGAACATTTTCAAGATCCACTGGGTATTGACAAATTCCAGTTTGAGCAGGTTGTATAAGCAATGGAGACGCAAGACTTTAGAATTCATACATTTTCTTGGTTCTGGAAAGAGAGGAGTTCTTGAGTCACTTGATGCCTCTGACTAGTTAATTTAGTTCCTTGGTAGATATGCACGCTCTTGTTTACATGGGTTTTCTTTTATTTTTTTCTTTTTAATCAGTATTCCAAAATTTTTCATACCCTAAGAGGATGTAAGAACCACTCCCATCACAAAAATACGTATCATGGTCTTCTGCCTTCAAGCCTACCTGAGCTAGGTTGTAGGTAGCATCATTTACAGCTCTACAAATCCATGTGCATGACCAAGTTTCAAAGGAGCTGGTAATGTCTCAAAAATCATGCGAAATGCTAGTGCAGTCCCACAATGATCACTGCTTCCTGTTGACATACATGACAGCCTCTTGAGCATCACTGAAAAACACATGACAGAAGACCAATTTCTGCTCATAGTTTAAGAGGTTTTTCCCTTACATTTGTAGCGTCATGGGCTCCCCTCTATATGATCAGTTCATGGGCACAGTTAGATCTTTCTTGTCGACAACATATGATGCAGTTCCGAGTCCACACTGATTTGACAAAGACAATCGTATGCTGAGAGTAGTGTTCGGTAACAAATGCAACATTTTCTTAGCTGGTGTATTAGTCTAAAAACCTATTAAAAATATCAATTAATCAATACTTGAACTGAATGAGTTCACTAATAATTAGAACTGTCACTACCATGAGATTTATTTTCCCATTCACGATATTATGATACCCTATTTTACCGAAAGGGAAGTTGTTCAATTGGTGAAACTCAATGGAAAACAAAAATTAATAAAATCAAATAAAATTTATATAGCATTTGATATGGGTACTGAAGCTTAATTAATCGGCTTTAACCTGCATAATATATCACTATGTGGATTAGTCGATAATTATAGTATTAGATATTATATAAAAAAATAAAAAGATTACTGAGTTCAATAAGGCGATAACACGCTCGCCCCTGATCCATCCTGAACAGCGATGACCGAGCCAACACATTTGGCACAGGGAGACGGCATTCTGCCTGATGAGAGCTTCCCGGGAAAAGAGAGGCGGGTATTTTTGTAATTTCGTCATCATTCGCGAAACCCTAATAGGCCCGTTTTTTAGAGTTCTGCTGTATCACAACACACTCCCCCTGCTCGGCGCCGAAGCCTCCATGAACGGTCCGTCCATTTTCTCTCTCTGTATAACTCTGCGTTTGTTTTGCGTGTTTGTGTGTGTGTGTGTCTGTAAGACTGATCTGCCTCTTTGAGTAGCCGTATGAGATTGTATTCGAGTTCCATGCGGCTTAGTTAGGCGGCAGAGATTGACTCCGAGCGGAATCCCTGATTCCGTTCATCGAAAGAGCCGAGGCCTTTTTGAGGGGATGACTGCTTCTCCATCTATTGTCCCACAAGCAGCCTCTGGACATTGCTCGATCTCATCGAAAGACAGAAACTTGTTCCGCTCTTTCCATGCCTTTGCCTGAAAATTATCTGAAACTCGTTTCTCGCATTGCCTCTCGAATAACCGGAAGGTGGACTGAGCGCCACGCTTTCTGGTTCAGACAGGGGCTGAAATCAACGTCGGAATCGGTTTGAGGTAAAGGAACGGTTTTTAACGGCTGTTCATTTCCTAAGATAGCTTCCAAAATGTCCTCTTTTGGAAATTTCAGCTGAGATCTGGATGTGATTGTTGTGATTTTACATGATAGCTCTTGCCCTGTTCCTTAGTTGTATAACTACTCATCAAAATCAAGCTTGCCAAATACGTCTTGTGAATGCTTGCTCATCGGGTTAGATTTCTTTCATCCTTTCTTTCTTTTTAATTACAACAGATGAATTTCGCCCAGGGAAGATGACTCAGAGCTGCCCTTTTGTGTAAATGGCATCCCTTGAATGGAATGTAGCCCCAGGAAATCTTGTGTCGGATGCCTCTCGGTCCTGACAGAGGCTAATATCGAGAGACTCAGAGACCTCCTGAACCGGTCTTGAGGGTTAGGAACAAATCAGGTACTGTTACTTTCCTATAGGTAGTTTCAGACATCTGGATCGAGCTCGAGGCCATCTGCAAATCACAGTTGGGCATCATCATTATTGTTCATCCTGCAGCCTAACATGGCTTATGGGACAGTTTGTACCCGGAGATTTAAATTGGAATTCAAATGGCTAACAATGGATATTGCATTTACATTAAGAAATAAGAATCAAGATCAAATTAACAGAGATCTAACATGGAAATTCTTGCACGGGAAGTGCCCTCAATTAGTGGTTTTTACGTCTATTAAATTAGATAAAAAGGGAAAGTTGAATGAAGGATTATGAGTTTAGAATGAAATAATAGAAGTATGGATGAGATAAATGGGTAATATAGAATTGAATATATAATATAGCTAATCAAATTCTCTTTTTTAGTGCTTTTAATGTTAATGGAATGGTATAATTCTTGAAATTTATTAAATTTTCATATTTCCATCATTTTGAAGTCCCTCAACTGAACTGCCAAGCACCCAAGCACCTCAGCTTCCTTGAGGGTGTTCTCTTCCTCATCTAGAAGGCTCTTGTCCCAGCTGAAATTGTGGTGTCGGGCTTGTTCTAACCGATCCTGACCGCATAATCGACTCGAATTTATCACAATTCGAAACCTAAAACAGAGAGAGAGAGAGAGAGAGAGAGAGAGGTGAACTCAGGGAAATGGGTTGCGTTTCACTTCCTGCATCGACCCTACCTGCACCTTCTACCGTCGGTCAACCAGCAGTGGTGGTGGATCCAAGTTGGTTTCCCTTGACTCAACACGGATGGGAGGGGAGCTACGCAGAATCCCACTTGTCTTCTGCTATCCCTTGGTATCTTTCCGGCCAATCCAGAGGGGAGACGTTGACGTAATTGTAAGTTTCCGCCGTGGATTCCGGATCCACCTTTTCTTCCTCAGTTGGTGTTATTGAGTCACGTGGTGTATGATCGATCCATCACCTAATGGGGTCAATTGTTAACGGCGACAGGACAAAGTGCATGGAACAAATACGACAGTAAGATACAATGCCAGCAATCAAGTCACCGTTCTCCGGTGAATAATCGCCCAGCACATCTTTATAATGGTCACTCGGAATCATAATGGTCAATCGGGGTCTTTATTCAACGCATCGCATTCGTCTGCCTCTATCCTGTTAATTACGTTCGGTTACACAAAAATAAGTTGGAATAACCATTCCAACTCCTCACGTTCTTCTTAATTAAATTCCATTAGTATAAATTAAGGAATTAATTATTCCATAAACTTTATCATTATTTTCATTTTAAAAGAATTAAGAATGAAAATTTATGATTTTTTTGGATTTTAAAAGTTTTCAAACAGAAAATTAATGGAACAAAAAAATGATAGAAAATTTTAAAATATTATAATCTTGTAAAGCTTTTAAAATCTTTGAAAAAAAATTATAAATACCATTAATATAGAACAATTAATTATGTAATTTGTTTTTATTTGTTTTTTTTTATTTTTATACACTCAAATTATCTGTTTTAATTTAGAGAATTTATTGACTTATGAATTTAAATTAGTCTTCTCCATTTTATTAATATATTTTTACAATAAATTATCTTTAATTACTTTAATCATACTCAACCCAATTTCTCCAACCAATTGACTAAAATAACATATGTCGTATATAAATTAACATCTAAGTTATGTATTAAGTGAGAGATTGGTTCATTAGAGTGTCCATGATACCATTGAATATTCAATACGTGGGGCGGTTGTGTGGCCAGACGAGCTCGTCCAAGTGGGTCTAAATCACCCAATTGAATGTCATTTGTTTGGACAGCTCCCTTGATCAATCAGTCGCTCTCCCTTCCTCTCATTGCCCGAAATGTGAACAAATATCTCCAGTGCCCCGACTAGAAAGATACATTGCCCACAGGGTAAGAGCATAATAATATCTACACTTAACCGACAAACCATCCTAATCATCTCCATAACCGAAGTCATAATTCCTTTCGCTTTGATCGCAGAGCGACCCCGTGATCATGATCCTCAGACTGATCAGAACTTGCATCGATATAGCCACGCCCCGGCAAAGACGCGATACCATAATTAGCTAGCGAGTGATTATTCAATCGCAGGAAAACACTCGATCTATAAGAAGATCACACAAGAAGGAATCCTGAAAACATAGTATAAGTAAAAGCTCAGGAATGTGCAGATGCATGCACGGCACGAGAACTAACAATACTGTTATATAGAGATCCGTGGTTCTATCTGAATTGGGTTTTAGTCTGAAAATGATTATTCATTCGAACCCCAACATGCCCGAGGGAATCCAGGCCTATGAAGGAGTCTCCACGGGCCAGATCGAGCTACGTCATTCTGATGGTGTTGGATTCAGATACCCTGGTAGTAGCCACCGGAGGTGATCTGTGCTATTGACGGAGGAGCCCCTCTGGCTGCTGATATCGCCTCTTTCAGCTTAGTTGCATGATGAACTACCTGCTTGATCCTCTGCAAACACACAACACTAAGTGATTCGGTTTAAGCTGCAATTCTCTGGGCATAACCAGCAATCTAAGCAAACTATTAGGATTCCGGATTGGTATTCGATCTGTTCTGTCCCCGGTTCGTGAATTTTCTGAGGAATTTGTCAGTTGAAAGTAACAACAAGCAACAAGCTTGAGGCACAAGGAATTGAAAGAGCTGCCATGGATTGTTGAACAAGCGTCCGACGAGTGAGGAGATCAATTACTGACCTTGTCATCGGAGTAGATCTGGAACCGGATCTTCTGGTGGTTCCGCTTGCTGTTCTGGTGGCTTCCGACGACGAGGATGGTGCAGATAGTGACGGCTGCTACCCCGAAGGAGCAGATGGCCCCAATTCCGGTCAAGCTCCATTTCCATAGGTTCAGCCCTCCCCTGTTCACTTCTTCACCACCGAGGATCTCGAGGTCGATGTCACTGTTTCTCTCCTGCAGCCTCCTCGGAGAGCGGGAGCTCTCCAAGGCCTCGGGCTTGTCCTCAAACTGGAAGTTCTCGATGGGGGGCGAGATTGGCCTTGAGCCCGACCGTGGGGACTCGAGTATCTTCATGTCGACGAATTCATTCTCCTTCATTTTCTTGAAGAAAACTTGGGACACCGTTTCCTGGTCAGCATCATCCTCCACATTCGGAGCCCTGATACTCTCCACCCGATGTCCTTCTTCACCTGGATCATTCTTGATCGGCGGGTCCAGCAGAATCCTCACTGGGACAACGTGGCTCGGCGGGGAGAGCTTCGGAGAAGGGCACCGGAAGTAGTCCAAATCCAAGTTGATCACAGTCGTGGATTCAGCAGCCCGTCTCTTGCCCAACAAGGCCTTCTTCTCGCAGTCGTCACTGAAATTGCGCAACCCATCAATCGGGAGCAGCTCCCACTCATCAAGATCCATCCTTTTTTCTCCTTTTCCCCTCAGGGAAGAAGGGATTTCTTGATATGGAGAACGATGAAAGTGTGATAATTGTGGAGTAAGGTCCGCAGAGCAGGGCGGGTGCTGATATAAGGCCGCAGAGGTTGAATTTTGTGGGGGATGATTTGAAAAGTTGATTGATCGAGGGGGAGGTGGTGGGCTATCGTGGATTGTTGTGTGGAAAACCCAGTGAAGTGTCTTGTAGCTCTTGGGGGGCGATCATTCAAATCAATCCCATTGATCAAGTATCCTGTAGGAAGAGATAACTAGCCTTTTCCCCTGCCTCTATAAACCAGTAACATATCTCTCTCTCTCTCTCTCTCTCTCTCTCTCTCTCTCTCT
>CXYZ01008245.1:264504-275911 GCA_900006705.1 Sonneratia caseolaris
AAAAAAAAAAAAAATTCAACTCTTTCCCTTACGGGGTGGTATCTGCTCGATATATGTAGGGCAAAAAGGAAGTATTTATACGCACATATATATATATATATAAACAATTCAATTTATAACTTTATACTTGCTTTCTTTCTTTGTATGGGGTTCTTCACAAATGTGTCGTCCACATAGTTTTTAAAATTAGACCGGGCCGGGAACNTATATATCGAAAACATCCATTTAATTACGTTATAGACCTGCTACATCCAGTTAGGAACCCTCTCCAATGTGCACGAAGGCAAGCATGCATGTACTAAAAAAAATAAAAATCAAACGGTCGTTTCCAATGGTCACACATTTATACGTACCATGATTTGTCTTCCTTGTCTCTTTTGCATAATTTCCATAGCTCGATGTGTTGTTTTTCACAAGAACGTCGATGAATTCCCATGGCAGTTCTTTAAGCCTTCCACATTTTGTTCGACCACTCTTAATCTTATATAATCCACCACTAACTCACAGGCAAAGGGCTTAGTCGACTAGCGGGGATGATGCTTAAGGTGATTTCTATATGTTTCACGTAGTCATTTGAAAGTGACATGCCTCTCGAGTAATTCTGAATCATAATTATCATTATCTTTGAATTTCTTAATTTGGATAGCTTTGCACATTTTGTACAACGGTGCATTCAATATTCTTCTATCCTAGTTTTTGTCACTCAAATTCACCATATCTCTGTTACACGTAACAAATTTTACATGCAAATTGTCCATATCGCTTAATGACTTTCTTCAAGAATTTTGTGTTGGCAAACAACATGTCGGTCTTGAAGCTGGATTCTTAATGTCTCTTCCAATAATAAACTCTTGCCATCTCCTTGAAGTTCCACATGCTTATTACTAGACCATAAACTGACAAAACCATCATATTCAGCACCATCTTCTTCATGCTCTCTACCCAACTAGGGTCATGCGTATCAACCTCACTTCCATCCTTATTATCATTTCTACGTTCGACCTGCCAATCAGTCACAGCCTCAACTTCATCATTTTGCACATCATTACCCACATCAAAATCACTCTCTTCAAACAAAAAACAAATTACTGTAAGCATGCATTATCACTGGAATCACCATAAGTAGCACCATCGTAATTAGTAGCATGATGATCTCCACAAAAAGGATTTTCACTTCTCTAAGCACAGGAACCACTGTTAAAACCTTTTTTTTTTTTGGCATCTTAATGACTCTAGCCTGAAAGTTATTACTACTTACTCACAATGTCTAAATTGTCAAATGCAAATATTTCTCGTTGAGATCAAGGGGTGAAATAACGACAATGTATCAGCAACGGCAACCGCAATTTTCCCCTCTCGACCGACCGATCTCGTCTTTTTTGGTTTGCGGATTGTTGTTCCGCTCCTCTTCTTCAATCCACTCTCTGATTTAATAAGCCCTAATACTTTTGTTTGCTTCTCTTGATCTCGCAGATGATGGTTCCCTGATCACGGCTCCCTCTATTTTTTTTATCTCAGTCTGCAGGTAAATAAAGGAGAAGAAGAAGAAGAAGAAGAAAAGAAAAGAAGAGGACGAGAGGGAAATTGGTGCCGTCAGCTCATGTAGCCTACACCAAGTTTATTTTGTATGTCAAACTGGTAGTATTGCCACGTAGGATGATGACACTTGTAAAGTACATAGAAAAAAGTATAATCTTGAACAAGCTTTTCGGGTTCAAATTTGAACTCACGTATCGAATTCCAAGTGATTCTATCTCGGCATGCTTTCTATATAGCTACTAAGAATTGGGATCCCAGTAGAATTTGCATGTTTTTATGGGTTCTTTGCAAGAATATCGGCACTTCAGCAGTTATTTTTTGATGCGGGGAGGCATGCCGGGACCTAGGCGAGCTTTGAAAAAGGGGCCCGAAACAGCAGAAGTAAGATTAGAGAAAAAAAAAAAAAACACATGGAGCAAAATAGGGGAAGCTGGGACCCCTTTTAGCTCGGTGAGGCAGAGAGCATGGGGCTGTGACCCCCTTGAATTCCATAATTGTGATGCCACAATTCTCTCAGGCGGCCAGAAGTCGGATAGATAGTGCTTGCAGAAGTCTCGGTTCTACACGAAAAGAAGATATCTCGACGATATTTTCTGACGAGGATACATTTGGGGATACAACACCTCCGGTTGAGATAACCTTTTCACAGGGGAAGCTCGGTTAGAGTCTCGTTTCCGGCGGCAGCCGGAGAAACCTTTTACCTTCAACTATCATTTAGCAGCGTTTGTTTGGATGTAAGTGGGATGTAATCCCACATACTTTGGATGTAATGTAATAGGTTAAATATGTCGCAATCTAATATTATATTGGTTAAAAGTTCACAATACAATGAGTAATTAACATTCTTTCAAATGATATAAAATTATATTATAACCTAATTTTTTACTGTAATTTAAAATTCCACTATAATATTAACTTTTCCTCTAATTTAACAATAACATTGACGGAATCAAATAGTATTAAGAGTTTTTATGCCACCAGGGAATGTGAGAGCTTTGGCCCCTCTGGAAAGTGCATTAATGATGTACTCATCATTGGCTCATGTGTATTTCAATGCTAGCATGACCTAAACTCTACTTTCCTAAGAGATCAATGGCTCGCATTTTTATTTCTTAATTTTATACCGTTTACCTTAGCTTAATCAAAGAAGGGTTGATAATTTTGATTCAATTGGATAAAACTCAATATAAGAGCACGTGATTAAACTTAGGACATCCTGCATCAAGGGATTAGCCTCGGGCCAATTCGTCGATGATTAGTTTTAAACTACTGAATCACCACCCTTATCGTTGAGAAGGATCTTACGGTATTCCGCCATCTGGGTGAGTGCACTGGATATTAGTAATGCTCACACACTCCATGGTCCATAAAACGACGACGGAAAGGAGATCGGGGAACATTTAAGGAGTGGAAGGTGGAACTGTCCCTCGTGCCTATCTTCTTCCCCTGCAGCGCGTTCGAAAAATGGGACCCAGGAGGCAGCCGACACTGGCAGAGCTGGATCATTTAACCGAGCCAAAACGGAAACAGTTGTCATCAGGTGGCGGGCCCCACCCATCAGTCAGCTATCAACCTCATCCGATTTATTTATTAAATTCTCATTTATCCAATAATAGTCATATAAAAATTAATTTATGTTATCACCGCCTTTCTGTCTTTCATAGGTAGACGGCCAGACTTTTGTATCAATATGTTTTCGTGATAATTTTTTAAATGAATCGATTTTACGGCAAAAACATAAATTCATGGATTCTTCTCTTTCTTCTTTTTGCTTGCCTTAAAATTTTTTTTTGTCATATATCTTCTCTCTCTGCGTCAGGGCCTCTCCTCTGCCTCGATAATTCTCTGGGAGTGCAGGGGCGACAGACGACGAGCGCTCCTCCGGTTCCCTACGGTCAAGTCCTCACGAGCTCTCGCAGTTTCAGACGAGGAGAGGGGAGACGAAGGAGGAGAGGGAGATGAGGGAGGTTATAAGCATCCACATTGGCCAGGCTGGGATCCAGGTCGGGAATTCTTGCTGGGAGCTCTACTGCCTCGAGCATGGCATTCAGCCCGACGGCATGATGCCGAGGTAATACTATTCCTCCGGAGTTATTGGTTTTCCTATGTATACACAACGCTTCGTGTAATTATATAGACACACACACACACACATATATATATTCATGCATGTATGTAAATTGCATACGGGTTCTTATACCTGTTCTGGTGATCTAGTCGGAGTTCATGGTTGATGGTTGTTGATCGTCTTTCAGCGCACTAGATGAATTGTCGGATTCCAACTTTCACGGTGATTGTTCTGTTTCTTTACGTTTTCTTTTTCCTTTTACTTTGTTTTAGCCCAATGTCCTTTTTGAATCCTCGAATTCGCCGGCAGATTGCTGGCAAAAGGATGAATTTTACCGAATATGGGAATCTACCCAGTTGACTTTGTGGGCGATCGATATCATTCTTTGTTGTTGACTTCGTTTCCTTAAAAGATTGACGTCTGAAGCTGAATTCTGCGAGAGTAGTGATTATGTCACACATAAAACCCAACCTTAATATCTGAGGTACGAAGAGCTTAGTCTTCTGCAGGCTCGACTTGTCTCCTCTGTTCATTTTGTTAAGTTCGCGTCCGTATTTGCTTCTCAGTGAATGCAGAATATTCAGTCTATTCGAAAATTTGCTACCTCTCATAGCCTTTTCTCGCGCCTGAAGGAGGTGCAAGATCGGCTCTTTGAATGGATGAATCGCGCTGATATACTGATAAGCTCCCTTTGGGCTCTTCCAGCAAGCGTCAATCTCACCCTTGCTCTCTTCTTTGAGTTCCTTGCTAGATCTTCTGCGCTTATGCTGATTCAAGTCCAATCCATGTAGGCTTCAATATTTTATTATAAGGCCTACTGTCTTTCCTACCATTATAATAAATCTCTGGAAGCTGCAACTACCCTTTCCAATGAATGCTTGAGATAATCTAATGCGTCAGTCTTGCTTATATTTTCTCCTTTCAGTAGCTGGTGTGGAATTAAGATAGTTTCACTTTTAGAAATAATCAGGATCAACATTTTAGTTGCATCTTTGGTACAGTTGCTTACAATTTAGCAGTCTTTATTGGTTTATAGAGCAGCGTGTTGATGGAACTCCCACTTTACTTATCAAAAGAAAAAAAGGAAAGAAAAAAACTCCTGCTTTGTTTCACAACTAGGCTTCTTCTCTTATACAATGTTCTATATCCACTTGCAGTGATACATCAGTTGGAGTCGCCCATGATGCCTTCAATACTTTCTTTAGTGAGACTGGTTCAGGAAAGCACGTTCCCAGAGCTATATTTGTAGATCTTGAGCCCACTGTTATTGATGAAATTCGGACTGGGACATACAGACAGCTTTTCCACCCGGAGCAACTTATCTCTGGCAAGGAAGACGCTGCCAATAACTTTGCTAGAGGACACTATACAGGTTGCATCAACTAACAACTGTTTTTTTACATATCACTGTTTTTATGCCATTGAGTACGGAATGATCTGATGCTTTGTTTGTTTCTCCTCCAGTTGGAAGGGAGATCGTTGATCTCTGCCTTGATCGACTGCGAAAATTAGCTGATAACTGTACCGGCTTGCAAGGTTTCCTTGTTTTCAATGCTGTTGGTGGAGGAACTGGCTCTGGTTTAGGCTCATTGCTTTTGGAGCGCTTGTCTGTAGATTATGGAAAGAAGTCAAAACTTGGGTTTACCATCTATCCTTCTCCTCAGGTATGTGTCAAGCTAAGACTTCAAAGAAGTTTATTATCATCTTGGAAATCGTAACAAGAATCCCTCCTTCCAATGCCTGTCTATGATGACACCTGTTAACAGTGAGTTTTTAAATGACAGGTTTCTACAGCTGTTGTGGAACCTTACAACAGTGTGCTCTCCACTCATTCTCTCCTCGAGCACACTGATGTACTTGTTCTTCTTGATAATGAGGCCATATATGATATCTGCAGACGATCATTAGACATTGAGAGACCAACATACACCAACTTGAACCGCCTAATATCGCAGATCATCTCTTCTCTGACCACTTCTCTGAGGTTTGACGGTGCCATAAATGTAGATATCACAGAGTTTCAGACCAATCTCGTTCCATATCCTCGTATCCACTTCATGCTCTCCTCGTATGCCCCTGTTATCTCAGCTGCAAAGGCCTACCATGAGCAGCTATCAGTTCCTGAAATCACTAGTGCTGTATTTGAGCCTTCAAGCATGATGGCAAAGTGTGACCCGAGGCATGGAAAGTACATGGCTTGTTGTTTGATGTATCGTGGAGATGTGGTGCCCAAAGATGTGAATGCAGCTGTTGGAACCATTAAGACAAAGCGCACAATCCAATTTGTTGACTGGTGAGTGTAATTAAGAGCCATGCATTGAGAGTATTGAGGTTGAATGTCCATTTGATAAAACTTTATTTCTTAAAAAATGATTTCGGAATTAGTCGGAGCAGGTGAGGCACAGTTATAGTTATAATGCACCAATTGGGTGATATTCCAATAATCATGATCCATGCATGTTAAAAGGTTCTTGAATTTGTAGGTGCTTAAATGTCATATGACGTTTCTCTGCTCTCCATTCTCACGTTCTCAATCCATAGTCTTTTCTTCACAACCTAGTAGCCAGCTCTTAAGCACCTTGTTTGTTTAGTTTTGTCAAAAGGCCACCCATAAAATTGTATCCAATTTTCACAAAATTGTGAGAACTAGTATCTATTTGCTGAACCAGATTTCTCATAGACATTTAGTACTATGGTGAATGGTTGAAAATGATGTGAAGACATCTTTGAAGATTCAACTGCTTATATTTCACATAAATGCTTTTGCGTATCCTATGTTGTATAGATCATTATTCTTGCGACTTTGTCACTGATGCGCTCACTTCATTTATATTCTATTACAACATATTTTGCTGCTTCACTACAATTCACAAAGATAATTGGGCTCAGACATTAACATTGACTGATAAAATGGCCAATTATGTTCATGTTTTCTGTTCTTTCCTTTAGTTTGATGATTTGAATATCTTATGCAATTATTTAGGTGTCCAACCGGCTTTAAATGCGGCATCAACTACCAGCCTCCAACTGTTGTCCCTGGTGGGGATCTTGCTAAGGTGCAGCGTGCTGTATGCATGATAAGCAACAATACAGCAGTGGTTGAAGTCTTTGTTAGAATCAATTTCAAGTTTGATGTCATGTTCGCAAAGCGAGCTTTTGTCCACTGGTACGTTGGAGAGGGAATGGAGGAAGGAGAATTCTCCGAGGCCCGTGAAGATCTTGCTGCCCTCGAGAAAGACTACGAGCAAGTCGGGGCTGATGATGTTGGTGAGGAGGAGGATGAATACGGGGAGGACAACTGAGACATGGTCTCAACTTGGTATACTTATCTCATGTTCTTATCTCCTTTCCCTATGCCTGCCTGTGTTGGTATTGCTGCTGCTGCTGCTGCTGCTATTATGATGTTGTTGCTCTTATCATGTTCTTTATTTCCTTTGTGAGGGCTGTTCAAAGGGATGTGTTAAAATGTGATGATGAATGATTAGATCCTCATTTAGAGGACTGAGTGTACAACATAGTGATCAATGTTGCTGTTCGATCTAAGTTATGGAACTTTAATTTTTTTTTCTTGTGCCGGTTGCCATTCCCTGTTAGTTTCTTCTTCAAGCTTGATCTATTCGAATTGGCAGTGGATTCAGGGCACCCTTTAAATGCTTAAACCGTAGAATTTTGTTTGAATCAGATGTAGAAGGAATTGTTTTGGATGGTACAAAGCTTTATTCAGGCCATGTGCAATGCGTAGCTGACCTATTTTATGACATTATTGGTAATTAAAGCGAAAAATATGGATGCGA
The DNA here is from genome assembly GCA_900006705.1 of Sonneratia caseolaris. Taxonomy (NCBI): domain Eukaryota; kingdom Viridiplantae; phylum Streptophyta; class Magnoliopsida; order Myrtales; family Lythraceae; genus Sonneratia; species Sonneratia caseolaris. The sequence goes on from CXYZ01008245.1 coordinate 271,906, forward strand.
TCTTTATTAGTTCATCCATATCTAAACACATTTATTCTTCTAAAATTTGAGAGAACTAATCACTTTGAATATATCATCCAAAAATTTGGATAGAAATGGCATTTCATTATGATATGAGCCCTAGATTAACTTGGGGGTCAATCTTTAATTCTACATTGCAATAATGCGAATAGGGCCTAGTGGCTAGTCTCACTTTCTCCGAACAATCAAGGCTGTAAGATACCAAAGTAGTGGATTAATTGAAAAAGCGAATAATGATCCCGAAGAAAAACATTTATGCACGACTGATATGCTAAACACTTACAGAGTGACTGATACACCAGTCACTTACAGTAATTTCTTCTCTTTTATCTCAATCTTGAAAGAAAGACTCTTTCCTTTTGACATGGACACAGGGATGGGTTGGTTTGGTGGTGAGTTGAGTTGATTCTCCGGGAGGCACTTGTTCTTCTGGTGAGCCATGGTGCGGTCAAAGGGCTTGCTTGCATGAAAGCCAAACCGGGCAGGAGTTTTGACCAGAATGACCTCCGATACTTGAGCCAATGATGATAGATGCGAGAAATAATCACATCAATATGGGAAAGTTTTAAGAAGGGTAGATCAGTGAACCTACCGACTGGCCAGCGTGGGCCTCACGGTAGGGGCCAGTCGGGAGTCTTCGGTCAGACTTAGCCGATTAGGTGGTCGGCCGCCCGACAGTGGGATGCCTTGTCACCGTATGGATGACTGGGTAGTCCGTAGTCGTTTGTCCTATTCATTTTCCCCCCTGGCACATTTTAGTCCCAAACTTTCCTCTTTGTTTTCGAGTTGATCCATGCTAAAATTCGGACAGACAGTCGTGCGATGTGTGTGGTGAGTGAGCATGGCTCGAGCCAGAGCCCTAGCTCAGTAGCCTTCCCAGGAGGAGGACTCCCTCTATGACTATGAGACGTTCGACGGCACGCCCGGCCAACCTCTTTGGATGAAGATCTTACGGCATCGAATCATCATGACTTTTCCGACTAAAGAATTTCATCTTTTTCAAAAGGAGATATGAGTGCACATGCACATATCTATCACGTAAAGGTTTCATCGCTGTGACTGAATATGAAATAGCTGACCATCGTCATAGTTCTTCAGTACCCAAATTGCCACCGTTATAATTTTTTTTTTGGATAAAATATGTTATTGTTTTGACTCTTCAATGGTACAAATTACTGTCTCCCCTACCTTCCCTGTCAAATAAGGAAGTGAATATAGGTCAGCGCTACATCCAACATTGTACAGGAACTAAGTAACGGTTCCGTTAAAAGCTTTCGACGGAAGAGGAGTGAAGTGGTAAGAATTTCAACGATTCAAGAACTAAAATTTTGAGGGTGGAGGATGAAGCTGATGCGCATCTCAATTACGTTACGTGTCAAAAAATCACGACATCGACCAATTATCATTATTCGACTGTAGAAAGGCTGGGGAAGAACGACTCTCTCAGTCTCCCCCACGACAAATTGACCCTGTAGACCGCGGGTGCCAGCACGACGACAGTCCCGCGACGACCGCCGTGCGATGACAGGGAAGTCAAATATTATCCGCGGCGATGCATAATCATGTGGGGAAGAAAAGTCAAAAATGCTGACCGCCCGGGAAGACCAGGAAACTGCCGGGTCGCACCTAGTCCGCGGGCCTTGGGTTTTCGGTTTCCCCATTTTTCTTTCGATTTTCCAATAAGATCTGAATTCAAAATCCTAGATAAGGAGACAAGCAAACTCAATTTCCCACTTCCAGCTGGATCTTGGGATTGCTCAATTGCTATAAAATGACTAAATTACAACAGAAACCATAAGATTTTGCTTTTTTTTTTAACATTAAATACTTTAATTTTGATTCATCCAATCCTAAAATTTCTAACCCTTAACTTATAAGTCGTTGATGGACCTTATATAGGGCACAACAATGTTATTTTTTTATTGATATGATATGATAATTTAGTCCTATATATATATGCCACTTTATTATTTTAATACAAAATTAATATCAANTTTATATAGGCATAACAATGTTATTTTTTTGATTGATGTGATATGATGATATGATAATTTAGTCATATATATATATATGTCACTTTATTATTTTAATACAAAATTAATATCAAATATCATTGTTATATTATATTAGAACCGTCTTGTTAATATGTCATATAAGCAAAATCTAACACTCTTATCCTCTATCTAACGGTTCATTAGATTTAGGACTTACATGAGTCTCGAAAGAACGGTTTTATGACTGAATGAGTTACATATTTAGTCACACCTAAAGTTTTAGGATTTCATGTAAAAAAGAAAAGAAAAGAAGAAAAGTTACTTTTAGAACCAGTGCTGTAAATTTCTCCTAGTAAAATAAAAGAGAACAACCATACATACACATAATTTATTTATAATTCATTGCGCATTGCATATAGAATCCATGAAAATGATCATAGCCAACATAAGAATCCGAACAAGTCCTATATTAATCGAGATTCATGAGATCATTGAAGATGAATTGGAATGATGATAGCGAACGTATAGATTACTTGAAATCAACCAGCTGCCTACACAGTACCTCCACCAACTGCCACTCCAAAACCCTGCATTTTCCCCCATATAGCGCAAGTTTCCTCGGCATCTTCCCGTAGATATTCGTTAAAATGTTCCTCCAACAAAATTATCTTAGGAGAGTGTTGAATTGATTGTGGGTATATAAGAGATCGAACATGTTTTTATTTAAAAGTTTAAGCTGAAAGGTAATGAGTGAAACGTAATTTTCTTATAAGTTTACAATTTTTCTTTATGTTGAAATATATTATCCGGATCGACTAAATAAAAAGAAAGTTATGAGCTTATAATAAAACTTATTACAATTATTTATTACCTAAACTGAAAACATATTTAATTACTTATAAATTCACAACGGATTTAATTGAAAATTTTGGATACGTTAAATTACTTAAATATATTTGGCTTGCAACCATAAACTTATATTAGATTAATTCACCAAGAGATTAGAACTATTTCGATAATCGATTTCTTCAAATTTGTAATACTCAAATCGAAACAACATCTCAAAGGAAACTACTATCTGAACCAATTCATGAGATCTTTGCTCATAATAATATCACATCTTGATCGTCTTCGCGGTGGCAAGACAATCTTGTCCTCCTTTAGTCGAAAATTATAGAAAACAAGATTTTTATTTGTGGTAGCCAGCACCAGGTACTATTGATTATGACTAATTTAAATAAAATATTATAATCACAAGATTTACGACCACAGTAAATCTTTCAGTCAACCCACATCGAGGGATATTGTCCGATTTAATATCGGACAAATGCCCCACGACAGAACAAGCCGTCCATACAGTGAAATGGACGGAAAGCACCATTACCCAGAGAGAAGGAAAGCCCACCACTTTCACGTGTTGCAATTTCACTGGGAAGATAGAAAGCCTTATCCATGCTTCCTTTCATGTACATAATTGCACTTTCCCACATCTAATTCGTCCTCCTCGATCAAACCCTAATTTTCCTCGAAGAAGAACGAAAAAGAAAGAAGAATTCGTCTCCCTCCCCCATATATATCCAGAAACCCTAAACCTGCATGCAATAACAGAGCAGAGCAGATTGAAAGAAGGAGAAACAGGGTGAGTTCAAGAGCCGAAGGTGTAGGAACACAGAGAGCGAGAGAGACAAGAAATGAGGGTTTCATCATCTTCAGCTTCGTCTAGCAGCAAGACCCCGTGCTGCAGCAAAGTTGGGATCAGGAGGGGGCCGTGGACGCCTGAGGAAGACGAGATCCTCTCGGACTACGTGAAGAGGGAAGGGGAGGGGAGGTGGCGGATGCTCCCCAAACAGGCGGGCCTCCAGCGCTGCGGCAAGAGCTGCCGCCTCCGGTGGATGAACTACCTTCGCCCCTCCATCAAGAGAGGCCACATAGCCCCCGATGAGGAAGATCTCATCCTCCGCCTTCACCGGTTGCTCGGGAACAGGTACCAA
>CXYZ01008245.1:276215-303662 GCA_900006705.1 Sonneratia caseolaris
GATAATCGATTTCTTCAAATTTGTAATACTCAAATCGAAACAACATCTCAAAGGAAACTACTATCTGAACCAATTCATGAGATCTTTGCTCATAATAATATCACATCTTGATCGTCTTCGCGGTGGCAAGACAATCTTGTCCTCCTTTAGTCGAAAATTATAGAAAACAAGATTTTTATTTGTGGTAGCCAGCACCACCAGGTACTATTGATTATGACTAATTTAAATAAAATATTATAATCACAAGATTTACGACCACAGTAAATCTTTCAGTCAACCCACATCGAGGGATATTGTCCGATTTAATATCGGACAAATGCCCCACGACAGAACAAGCCGTCCATACAGTGAAATGGACGGAAAGCACCATTACCCAGAGAGAAGGAAAGCCCACCACTTTCACGTGTTGCAATTTCACTGGGAAGATAGAAAGCCTTATCCATGCTTCCTTTCATGTACATAATTGCACTTTCCCACATCTAATTCGTCCTCCTCGATCAAACCCTAATTTTCCTCGAAGAAGAACGAAAAAGAAAGAAGAATTCGTCTCCCTCCCCCATATATATCCAGAAACCCTAAACCTGCATGCAATAACAGAGCAGAGCAGATTGAAAGAAGGAGAAACAGGGTGAGTTCAAGAGCCGAAGGTGTAGGAACACAGAGAGCGAGAGAGACAAGAAATGAGGGTTTCATCATCTTCAGCTTCGTCTAGCAGCAAGACCCCGTGCTGCAGCAAAGTTGGGATCAGGAGGGGGCCGTGGACGCCTGAGGAAGACGAGATCCTCTCGGACTACGTGAAGAGGGAAGGGGAGGGGAGGTGGCGGATGCTCCCCAAACAGGCGGGCCTCCAGCGCTGCGGCAAGAGCTGCCGCCTCCGGTGGATGAACTACCTTCGCCCCTCCATCAAGAGAGGCCACATAGCCCCCGATGAGGAAGATCTCATCCTCCGCCTTCACCGGTTGCTCGGGAACAGGTACCAATCAGTCGGAGCCGTGCACTTCCCATCAATATGTATCAACGCTAGTTTTCACATGCAAAACGCCTTTGTCCTGAAGCGTCAAAACACAGGGTTTTATGCTTTTTTTCTTCTTCTTGGGATTTTTCCAAAATTTAAATGTGTGTTTGTCAGTCAGGAGTCAGATATACTTCATCTAGATCAAATGGCATTAATTACGAATTAGTATAGAAAGGATATCTAAGTTCAATAAGTAGGTATAATAGAGATTGCAAGGGATTATGTATATATAGTGCCTCAAATTAACTTTGGCAGCGCACATGTTTTCGGGAACTCGACATCTCCTAAGCTTCTCTTGATTCTTTTGTTCTGCATCCCTTGTTGTAATTTAATGATAGGTGGTCATTGATCGCCGGAAGGATCCCTGGACGTACGGACAATGAGATCAAGAACTACTGGAATACCCATCTGAGCAAGAAGCTCATCAGCAAGGGCATAGATCCAAGGACGCACAAGCCATTGAACCCGAGCCCCAGTTCTCCAATAGCCGCAGACATCTTCAAGCCAGCGTCTTCCTGGCCTCCACAACCACCATATCCTAATGTTTCAACCGGCCTAGATAAAGCCAGTGGCAGTCATCATCATCTAATCTCGACTGTTCAAGATGTTCCAAGAGAAATAAATGAACGACAACTGCTGCAAAAACAAATCGAAACTCGGAACTGGAACAGTTCTGATGCGGTATCAGTAATGGATCCGCAGAATGTTGGGCACTGCAACACCATCAACAATTTCGACAGTGAAGATATGTTGTCTTCGCTCCTGGATACTCTTATGGATGATAACTATGCAAGTCCATATCAGTGGTCTCTGGCCCACGTCCCTCCTCCCTCCGCCTCCATGGTTTCTCCAACTATGGATTTTAACAGCCAAAGTGGCTTATGGGATGCAGAATTAGTCAAATCCGCACTGGAGTCTCTGTGCGATCAGCCGGATTACAACAATAACATGCATCGTGCACAATGATATTTCTATATTTGCAATCAAGTCGCACAACGTATTAAATAGAGAAACTCGGTTGGTTTTTGTATTTTGCTACGGCAAGTCGTATCCACGTTTCCTTCTGATAAACTAATTATAATGCTATGATAAGTGTGCACTTTCGACTAGTTGAAGCTTGTACCGATAGTTAACCAGTTATATTTGTCAGAAAACTCTTACCAATTTTTCCCGTGCAAAATGCCTCGATGCCGAAGCAGATACGTGACTGCCCTAATTGATTGCAGTGTTTCCAGTAAGGGATTGCGTTGTCACTAAGATGAGTTATCTTTCCAAATCAAGTTTTTTTTTCTTTTTTCTTTTTTTATCAAAGTTTATCTCGATCATTTGTCTCTCTTATGATTTGTCCATCTTATTTCCTCGTAAACTAGTGATGTGAATTGTTATACTGTTTCGAGTTTCTTGATCCAGTTTTTTTTTTTTTTTCTGATTAAGCTAACATTAAGGATTCGTTTCTGTGCATGTCTTCACAACACATACACACGCACACGCACACGACTTAAGGATGATTATATAGATACGTGTCTATATTTTTCTTGAAAAAGTAATTCGTGAAAATTTCACCGGAATTATAAGAGCGATAAACCAATCTCTACCTCAAAAGTTTATGCTAGTAGAACAATTAAACACAACCTATTGTATTCCTTGATCTCAGTAATATGCTCTAATACCTTGTGAAACTTCCATCATATTTAAAAGAGTGACTGGCCCATTTGTAATATAAAAAAACCTTAAACAAATAAGATATTGAAACTTAGTATCTTATATTTCAAAATAATTTCATTCAAATTTTCGATATGAGATTTTTTGCATCTCAACATACGCATGCATTTGTCTATCATCCCATGTTCGACATATCATACATTAAATTGGTAGTTTTCCATTTTCTTCGACATAGCATTTGTTACGCATATATATATATATATTTACATTAGTGGCAAAAATCTCTTCGATCTATGTACTTGACGTATATGATGGTTGTGTCCATAGGCATGGATGTGTATACTTTTATGGTTTGAATTTTTTTAAGGATACGTCCATACACGTTATGGATGGATGGTTCTACTGTGGTCGTGTTTTTCATGCAGACATTTTACTTTCCTAAGCCAACAGTTGGTTTTTCAACACCAAATCCAGCCACAACAAGATCTACACATGAATCCTGATTGAGATGAACAGTTCAAATACGTGCACAAATGCAAGCAAACATACGTCTACATGTGTATATGTTTGTATCTTGCCCTTTGTATTTTTAGAAGGCCTATCATCGAAACAAAAGAAGTGAACACTGACCTAAAGAAACGTTGCTTGTCCATATTGTGCATGCGTGCGATGGGTATATATATAGCCCTACAGCATGCATTGTAGTGCACGTGTGAGATGCCAGCATATCAATGTATCTGTATAGGCAAAATTACAACATCAAGTACTATATGTTTTACCCTTTTTATACCATAAATCTTATATATTTTAAGATATCACTTTCAATTATTCGCATATAATATTTCTACAGTAATTATCCATATCTATATATTATGTATACATTGCTCATATACTACATCTGATCCATTAACATCTAAGCTATAAATAAGATATGTATATATATATATATAGATATATATGATACATACATACGTAATTATATGCACTGAAAATTAACAAGGGTTGAAATAAGAAACATTAATCTTTTCATTGAATCCCAAAATCTTAAAAAGTCGGATAGCAAGTTGACTTTGACTCAATGATAAATGGTTACTAGCATTCGATTTCGTTGGTTTATTCATTTGTATAATTTCATGAATTAGGTATTTCTTGACGGAATAGTTTTTGCTTCGAGAGGAAAAAAGGGACATTTTTCTTCGTATCATATCTCCAAAAGTTGACAGATTGGGTGGGCGGATGGACATATTGGTCGAAGGGCATGGGGAATATCTGACGTAGTCTTCCTTGATGATAAACGCATCACATACTTTTTAATTTCAAGTCGAAAACGATACGTAATAAGACTCAAAAATATTAATCTTAATTCATCTAATGTTCTTTTATATATAGATATATATGTTTGAATATGAGATTTTAGTAGATACCTTAATAGACCCCCACACGCTATTCTCCATGTACATATACTAGTCATCGAACAAACAAAGTCAAACATTTGAACTCAAATTCCGCGTAAAACTTCGTGGGAAGTGGTCTTCATTTTTGGTATATGCTAACATCCATGAACTCGGTAATTATGACTAATTCAAATTTAAGTCAATTCAGGTAGATCATTAGAAGTTAAAGCTCTTGAAAATATGTATTTGTTTTTTCATTTATAAGATATGGATTGAATATCTCATTTAGATATAGTGATATTAAGCTATTTCAACCGGCCGATATTAATCAGTAACAAGTGGTGGTCTTCTATACGTTTAAGTAGGACTTGCACGTAATAGGCGCCGGTCCAGTGCGTGTACTGGTTGAAAGTTGTATTGCCACGGCAAGGAAACAAAAAAATGGAAAGTCTAATACCAGTGGAGAGGATAGCAAGGAAGGACACGTACTCTCGCCAAATCTAATCTGTGTTGATCAGTACTTGTTTTTGGTTATAAAAGAGGTGCACAATTCCAAAAGAAGATGGAATAAATGGAGAAACTAAGGGGGAATCGGCTGTTATACAAATGAAAATCAAATTTTAAATCTTTTGGTGCGAGTTTAAGACAATATTAATTGCGTTAAACCCTATTAATCATAATTAATTATTCCAATTTGATCACTGTTTATGATTGCTTTGATTATTAGTGTATAATGGTTCTCAATAATAATAATAATAATAATAATAATACAAATCTATTCTGATCAATAGTATAATGCAACTTAACTATGCCTAATAACTTCCTTGCAATTAGCTCCCGACTGACCGACCGACTGACTGACATCATTGCCTACCAAGTTGATTTCCTAATCATGATATAAAAGTTCAAGTGGACACTCAATTATTTGGCATTTATTTATTTATTTACGCTATAGTTTTATGTTTGGCCTGTAAGGTACGGTTACATGTAGCTATGTCCGACAGCGAGGGGAGAGGAGGAAGGGTCGGTACTGTACTCCCCACTCGTGCAAAGATTTGTTGGCAGCAGCAATCCCTAGACCGGAAAGTCCTCGTCGTTCCAACATTTGCCTAGTAATCCCATCCAACTGTTGGAGAAGGACAAGGGAAAATCCAACGGCGCAGACTGACTAGCTAGTCCGAGGTCCTCCAACTACCAGAGGAAGTGGGACCAAAAGGCATAGAGCAAGATTTTTCCATTTGTTTTCCAATTGTAAAATATATTTATTAGAAAAGAGCTGAAGAAGCACGACAAGGGATCGATGAGAATCAATCAATCATAGGAATTTTTTTTAGTTAAATTATAAATTTTCATACTAAAATTAAGAGTAATATCACATCATACAATTTTCTTATTTAAAAGTATCATATTAATCTATCGAAATAATATAATAACCCTTCATTTTTATAATGAATCCAAATCGAATCAAATTAATTAGAACATACTGATAAATATTGAAAGTTACTTTTCATAATCAATTTTTTTAAAAAATAATATTTTTCCAACGAACATTTTCATTTTTGGACCGACCATCAGAATGATTTATGGCGATATATATATATATATATTACTGTAATGATTTTATTATCTAGTAATTAATAATCAACCACCAAAAAACAAACCCAGAGCATGCCATACGCGAACACATCTACCGTTCCCCGAAGAACAAAGGGACAGTAATCGACAGTAACCGCGTATCGTGGTGTAACAAAAATCTTATTTTTTTAATACAATACCTTATTAGAAATTTGGAATTATTTGTGCCTATATGTTAAATAATCATCTTCTAATATATGAGGGGTGATACATCTATCATATATATAGTATGTTATCGACAATGGGAATGTCATTCTCTCTCCCTTTTAAAAGTTTGGACGCCCTTTTTGATCGGTTTGTAGGCTTTTTTTTGTTCTTTTTTTTCCACGGTCTGGGTGATTGATATCTATAAGTATATTGGATTTGACCGATCCAAATTCGAGTTGGTTGTCAACTCGTTTAAAAGGTAAAATTTTTCATATATAAATTATTTATATTTGAATAAAGATATTAATTATTTAAAAAGAAAAATAATCAAACTATTTCAACTAACTTATTTTGGTCGCTTCTTTATTCCAATGGGATTTGTGCTTTTCGGACGAGAATTTTTTTGGGATTGCTTCAATGTTGATCTTGAATCGACATTACTTGCACATATATTATTAGGAAAAATTAATAAAAAAAATTATAAATTTTAGGTCAATTTAAAATTATATTACAAACTTTTAATTTTGAATGAAATAATACGAATTTTTGTTTTGATAAACCATCTATCACTCATTCAGTATTTCGTCCAAAACCTAGATGGACATCCTAACAACCGTCAGCCCTTTCTTAAATGATGGAAATACTCTCTCCTTCTTTATGTAACGGCTTGCAGAGATCAATAAAGGCAAAATCAGGTATTTGAAAATTATGGCACAAAAGGGAAGTGGTTGATTGCAGAAATGTAAGCTGCAATTGAAGATATCAGTTTCACAAAGGCCTTCTATGAAGAGTTGATAGATAGAAGAGAATGTGATTGGAGGCCGTAGATGGAGGCATTCAAGGGAAAGCTACATTTCAATGACATTCGCCTTTCACACCAAGGCTTCAACTCTTTTACTCAAACTCCTAATCCTTCCAAACTTAGGCTTTAATTCATCAAGACTCAACAACACTCTTCTTACTAATAATCTTCTGCTCATTTGATCTAAATAGTCTTACACTGTAAATCTTTACCGATTAGTTTTTGTCCCAAACTCTTTCGTTGAAAAGAGGGGTATTTTTATCTTTAAACTCCTAATTGCATGGGCATTTAGGTCATTTTAACTATATTTAACAACCATTCATCTTTTTATTAAAGTTTTGAATGAAATGTTGAACATGTAGTAAATAGTTTATTAAAACAAAAGTTTACGGTTATTTTATTTAAAGTTTAAAGTTTGTGATAAAATTTTAAATTGACCCAAAGTTTACTTTTTGGGATTAATTATCCCATATTATTACTTAACGTATTCTTTCCTCTAGCTGCTTCACTGAGATGCATTTTCCATGCAGGGGTTCGGTTGCTCACGAGACGATCAGCTCTTCTCGATCAATTTGCAAGAAAAACCCGTGTAAACGCCCGCAGAATGCATAAATGTTTGACACCCCCAGATCAAAGATCATAATTGAGAGAACAAATGCTTATATAGAGTAGTAGCTAACCTGGAGTCCTGTACTCACGAATCCTTCTTGCTTGTCTCGAAGTCTAGATTAGGATGCGATGATCTTCTCTGAACTACTCCACAAAGTCCATACGATGAGTGAAAGTACATGAAGAAGAAGATACAGGAGAAGAGAACGACTGCGCTGGAGTTTGTCCCAGATCAGCTGTCAGTACGTACTCAAGATTTCTTTCTTCTACTCAGTGCGCGTGGTTGTCGGGTTAAACTGGCAGTGCAATGATGTCGTGCTTGTGACCACGACCAAACATTCTTGAGTTGTCCCCACGAGGAAAGGAAGAAGCATTGGTCACTACTTAACTCTCTATCCCTGATCAGCTCTCCTAGCTAGCTACTATATCTTTGGACCTACCTTTCTGGCACTTTTACTATTTATTAATTACTCCATTCTATTAATCTGCCCAAAAAAAAACCCCCCCATTCCACGGCATGCTTACAGGATTTCAGAATATTTACCCAAAGAAAAGTTATAAAATATAAAAGAATTGAAAATCACTAACCTATTAGATCAAAAAATTTGTATTAAATATGATCGTATAATGTAATGAGATTAATGAAAATTTAATATGGTATTAGTCAACATGGGCTCACACGCATCGACAAACCAGATCGTGGAACTTATTGTTAAATAAATCATCACTTTGTCCTCCAAGCTCATACCATAACGGCGCACTATAGGGGATGGACTCCACTGGCTTATATAGCATATTAAATATTGTCAATGAACCTATAAAAAAAATCCAAAATTTTTTATTAGTCATAAAAAAATGAATTTATATACGCTTAAAACGATAAAATAAAAAGAAAAATAAGATAAACGACATTACTGTATAAGTAATAGTAGCCCACGACCCGTGCAATTTACAGTCAGTAAAGAAAAATACAATAAATAACAATAAGCATATTGGTATGCTCAGATCGGATGAAATAAACAAGATATATGCGTGAAATAATGAGTTGTATAATATTTGGAAAGCATATCGGTGTACTTGACGAAACCATGGTTGCTGCTAGAGGAGAAGATCTCTTCAATGGCGGCAGCAAAATCGGTGGTCAAATAGCAAGTTTTAGGTTGCTGGGGTTAAAGGACTTTCATGGGAGGATTTCGAGTGGTAGCTACATCATGCATTTGAAATTAAAGGGTTGTTTTCTAATAAGATCAAAATCCAAAAAATCTTAGGGAGATCAGCAAACTCTAATTTTCCGCCTTTTTTTAATAGTTCTATGGATTGCCCTGTTACCGACGAAATGAAAGAAAAAAAATGATTAACATTAATCATTATTTCAATTCTCCCAGCTGAGCTTAAGGTGATCGAAGAAAAGATCACCAGACTGTACATTCTCTTCATCCTGAATATATATATAGTTATATATCTGTGTGTGTGTGTGTGTGTGTAGTATACTGAGGTAATTACGTGCAGGCATTATTCGTTCTATTTCGAGTTCAGTTTTACGTTTTAGGACTGCCCTTCAAGCTATCTACTTAGAATGCAAGGAAATCCTGCTTGATTTTAGGTGTTCTATGTTTCTCATCGATTGAGCTTGAACTGGGGCAAGAAATTCAGACAACGAAGAGTCGAGTTATCGTTCTTCAAATACTATGATTTTGGGGTTTTATTTCTCCCACTTCTCTTGTAACCTAGAGGGCACAAGATTTTTGAGGTATGAAGTATATGAACATTCATTGTGCACACTACATCTCTCGTGCGATGAACATTCTGAAGCTATTAGGGCCGGAGAGAAAAATCCTTCATTGGACTGCATTGCCTGCAATATCATATCGAACTTGTTTCTTAACAGAGTCCTTGCCTGCATATAAACTTATATATCTGAAGGCTAATTGAGATTGAATCGACGAACGAAAGCAAGGGGAAAAACAGGGAAGAACTGTAGGGTGAAGGAGCTGTAATATTCCAGTGTGGGTTACATGCAATTGGATTCATCGAGTAATTAATGAATGCACTACCGACCCTGGCGGTTCAATGATCCAAAATACATTCTCAAACAATTTGGTGAAATGGCATATTTTGCTATGAACTTATGATGTACCCTCACTCGTCCCCACTTACGTACAGCATCAGAATACAATCTTTAATTTGGGTCCACCGGTCTTTGTTGGAGTCTTGACCAATCCTCTCAAATATGAAGTTCTTCCAATTGTTGATTATCTCACTGCCATAAGTGGGATATGAAATGCATATATATTGTATGCATTCACTTGTACCTTGATTACATCAGTCTAAACATTTCATTAATATATGCAAGCTGAATAGTCTGCCACTTGGGGGGAAAACCTTAGAAATAGAAGCCCACCCAACAAAAAGGAAAATTGTGAGATGAAAAACGAGATAAAAAGAAAGTATAAGAACCCGACCAAACCTTACATTAATCGAGATTTAGAGGAACAATTGATTATATATATATATAGTACCTGAAATAAATAAGTAGTAGTTTACAGTGGCTCCACCAATTGCATGCAACTCCAAAACCCTACAATTTTCTCCATAAAGCAAGTTTCCTCGGTAAGTTTACGATATAAATTCATTCAAATTATCTTACAAGACAATCATCTATTAGTAATTAAATTATTTAGATACATTTGGAACTCAACTTATGCAAATATTGGTATACCCAAAAAGTTAAAAGTCATAAATTTTTAACTAATATTTATGAGTTTTCTATTTAAATTAAATAGATATCAACATATATGTTTACTCCTTCTAATAATAACACATGTCGATGGTTTCCAGTGGCAAACAACACGAAGGATGTCCTCCACTTGATGTATCCAAATCACACCATTTTATTCAGGAAAAAGGGAAATTATAAGGGCATTTACACACAAAAAGGATAAAAAAAAAATCTGAACACTTAAAAAATGAACCAGAGCTTGCTTCCACACCCCTGTCTTCTCCTTCTATGGTCCAAAATGATACAAGGCGAGAGTTCATCTGCGTCTGCTGCAAATTTTAGCACATTTTTTCACATTATTTTAATATTAAAAAATATAATTTATTATCACTACTTTAAGTTAAAAGTGAATGTATTTAAAAAATAAAATCTTACATCTATAAAATTCAAAATTAAAATTATCATTTCTCCTAAATCACAAGTTGGTGGAATATCGTCCAATATATTATTAGCCAAACGGCCGCATCACAGCACCAGCCGCCTACGCAGTAAAATGGACAAAAAAGGACCATTACCCAGAAAGAAAGGAAGCCGACAACTGCCACGTGTTGCAATCTCATTAAGCAGATGGAATGTCCCATCCATGCTACCTCACCTTTATAAAATCGCACTTTCCCTCATCTTCATCCTCATCCATCAAACCCTAATTTTCCTCGCAGAATAACGAAGAAGAAAGGACAATAATTCATCTCCCTCCTCCGTATATATCCACAAACCCTAAACCTGCATGCAATCAGAGAGCGAAACAGACCGAGAGAAGGAGAAACAGGGAGAGCTCAAGGGCCAGATGTGTAAGAGTACCTGAGAGATAGAGAGAAGACATGAGGGTTCCATCGTCCTCAGCTTCGGCCAGCAGGACGACCCCGTGCTGCAGCAAAGTTGGGATCAAGAGGGGGCCATGGACGCCCGAGGAAGACAAGATCCTCTCGGACTACGTCAACAGGGAAGGGGAGGGGAGGTGGCGGACTCTCCCCAAACGAGCAGGCCTCCAGCGCTGCGGCAAGAGCTGCCGCCTCCGGTGGATGAACTATCTCCGCCCCTCCATCAAGAGAGGCCGTATAGATCCCGATGAGGAAGATCTCATCCTCCGCCTTCACCGGTTGCTTGGTAACAGGTACTAATCACTCAGCACATTGGACTTCCCATCGACATGTGACAACACTAGGTCTTACAAGCTATGCCTTTTCCCTAGAGCATCAAAACACACCGGGTTTTATGTTTTTTTTGGGAAAATTTTTCAAGAATTTAAAATTGAGTTTGTCGATCAGGAGTTGGATTTACTTCATATAGATCACTTGATTTTAATTACTAATTCGTCCAGAAAGGATATATACATGCCTCCAGTAGGCATGTAAAATAGGGAATTCATAGGATCGATCATTCATATTACCTCAAATTAACTTTGAGGTGCACGTGTTTCCGAGAACTCGATGTCTCCTAAGCTTCTCTTGGTTCTGCTGTTCTGCATCCCTTGTTGTAATATAAATGTAGGTGGTCATTGATTGCCGGAAGGATCCCAGGACGTACCGACAATGAGATCAAGAACTATTGGAATACCCATCTAAGCAAGAAGCTCATCAGCCTGGGGTTGGACCCAAGGACTCACAAGCCATTGAACCCGAGCCTAGGTTCTCCAACAGCTGCAGACAACAATAACTTCCAGCCAACATCATCCCAGCCTACACAGCAACCTTATCTTTATGCTTCAACCCTAGGAAAAGCCAATGACAGTCACCTTCAACCAATCTCGATAGTTGAAGATGTTGCAAGAGAAATAAATGAACAAGAACTACAACATACTCGTCCTCTCATAATTGAAACAGGGAATTGGAACAGTTCCAATTTGGTGTCGATGGGTCAACACAATGTTAGCCACTGCAACACCATCAACAATTTCAACAGTGAGGATATGCTCTCGTCGCTTCTGGATACTCTATTGGATGATAACTATGCAAGTCCATATCTGTGGTCTGGAGCTGCTGTCCCTCCATCCTTCGTCTCCGTGGTTCCTCCAACTATGAATTCCAACAGCCAAGGAGGCACATGGGATGCTGAGCTAGTCAAATCTGCACTGGGGACTTTGGGTGATCAGCAGGATTACAGCAACAACATGGACCATGTATTCTGATATTTCTATGTTTTCAATCAAGTTGCATATATGCAGTAAATAGAGAAATTGCTCAATCTTTGTATTTTGCTGTAGTAAGTCGTATTATTTACAGTTCCTTTTGATCAAGTAGTTATAGTGTCATGATAAGTGTGTGTCTACTACTAATTGAACCTTGTATCAGCAACCTATTTGACCGGGTATATTCGTAAGAAAATTCCATCAATTTTTCCTATACAACGACATGTATGATAATGCAGAAGCAGATGCATAGAATTGCTAGTATTTTCAGTAGGGGATTGTGTTGTTGCACGCCTACGGTAAGTTTTACAAGATAAATTATCTTATACCAGATTGAGGTGTTTTTCTGTGTAAAGATTATCTTGTGCATTTATCTCTCCGGTTTATCCTTCTAATTTCTTCCTAAACTCAGTAATTTGAATTGCTAAACCGTTTCGAGCTTCTTGATCTGAATCTAATTTTTCTGCTCCAGCCAGCAAATAAGGATACGTTTTTATGCATATTTTAGGCTAGTTAGTGGCATTTTTTCGTGTGTATATGTATGCGTAAATATATATATATATGGAGTGTAATATTTTTTTTTCATGCACGTGGTAATTTAATTACTTTCACGAGTGCAATTGCCTTTCATCCCATGCTCGACAGATAAAAAAATGAAATCCTTAATCCTCCAGTTCTTTCGACATGCATTCGATATGTAAATTATTGGCAAAAATCTTCAATTCATAGTAACTACCGAACTACAGAGCTTCTTCTCACCGAGAAAAAAAATTTACAGAGCTTCTTGACGTATATGACGGTTGTCTCGATCTGTACGAATATGTGTATATATATATATGTATGCACACATATATATATAGTTTGCAAGCTAATTCTATACAGAATATCACTTAACATATAGCCAGGTCAATGTGTACTTATGATGGTCGTTTGAAAATTCCGACGTGGATTCGCTTACACCTGATCGATCGAACATTTTGATCTAAGAAAAGAAGTATGCCATTCCCATTACATGATCTATAGCACTTTTTCACACACTGTCACCCATTGTTCCGGGTTTCTCCGCATCGATACACATAAGTCTGCATGTAATCTTTGTGGTTTGAATTTGTTTATGGAAATGCATACAACATGTTGCAGATGGATAGTTCTACTATGGTCTTGCGGCAATTGTTTATACACATGAATTCTTATCGGGGCAAACAGTTTATTAACAAAAATCGAACTTGAAATATCTTAGTTTCATATCAAAAATGATTCTAAATGTAGTAAGCCACGAAAAAACGGTGTTAGTTCTTCAAATTCCGTATGTGATTGAATGTGGGATTTAAGTCAATGAGTTCGACCTTTACGTGTTATTGTCCATGTATATATATATATATATATATATATACTGGTCGTCCGAACAAACAAAGTCAAGCTTTTGACTTTTGAAATTATCCGAAACCCCCACCCCTAATAAATCATAATTAATTCAAATTAAAATTGGATTAGGCAATTATGAGCAAATAAGAGATGTAACTCTTCTAATATGAATCTATTACTTTATCTATAATATTCAAATTCGAGAATTTATGCCAAATATGCACAACTTTTCACTTACTATGAATGCTGGTGAAGTGGTCTTCCTTAGGCCGAGTACTGCTGGCACGTAATTAAGCCCCACAAGCGCTGATCCGATCCGATCCGATGGATATACGGTGGAAGGTTGAATTGCCATGACAATGAAACTGCAAATTCAGAGTCTAATACCATTGGAGAGGAGAACATGGATGTGTAGCCTCACCAGTACTTGCAAACCTGAAAACGCCCACGGGAAAGAGGAAAATCAAATCTATGATCCCTTCGTCTAAGAATATTACACTAAACTCTCGTACCGATCGGCTGCTCTCATTAACTGCTTCAATTTTCTTATTATTTATAATTACTCCGATTAGTGGCTGAACAACGGTCCTCTGGCAAAGCAGCCTACGAATCTATTTAGATCAAGAGCGTAACTTCGGACGGACCTGTTTATTATCGGCTACTTGTAATTAGCTTCTGCCCGGCATATCATTGCTTGTAATTACCAGGTTGATTTTTCAATCAGGGCTTTTAGAAGTTCGAGTTGGAATCCCAACTTTGACGCTGCTGTTATGTTATGCTATGGTTTTCATCATCGGCATGTAGTCTGTTTTTTGTTCCACATGCGGCGAGGGGTGGATGAGGAAAAGTCGGTACTGTCCTTGCCCGATACGCCAAAAAAAAATTTGTTGCCGGCAGCAATTCCTGTACCGGAAAGTCCATTTGATCACCCAACGGCTCGAAATGTACAAGAGAAAATCTAACGGTTCTAACTAGCCCAAGATCCTCCTCGGTCCAAACCCAAATTCTTTTTTGGGTCTTCACCAAACCGTACTAGGAGATTTAATGATGCATGATCGATTCCGATTTATAAACTACATCAATTTAAAGTAATACTCACTTAAGGCGGATCAACCTTATTTACAATAGAGAAAAAAGATCTAATATAATATTGTCACTCTCCACTAATAATTAAAAAAATGTATATTTAATATTTACGGTAAAACCTTTCGTATTTATTTATTACTCTATTTTCATATTCTATTTTAAATTTATAAATTTTATATCTAAAATATATATCCTTATTTAAGGAAAAAAAAGGGTCAAATTGAAGTCATATATATATATATATATATATATATATAAGAATTCTTATTTTTAATAGGGATTGATGTAATAGTAAAATATTTTATTGTTTGAAATTTTATTTTATTTTATTTTACTTATTTTAAAATAAAATTATATTCAGAATAATTTACCTTATCATAGTATAGAGCGGATGATATATATCTGTCATGGTTTTCCAATATTCTTGCCTTCAGAATTAGTAAACAACCACCAAACACAAGCTCAAAGCAGCCGACATAGGATGTCGGTGACGGACGAGAAAGTTAAAAAGGCCATATATCATGCAATATAACATTATAAGTTGGAAAGTCTTGTTCTTGTAATTCGATAGTTGAGTGCGATTCTTCCATTCCCTTTTAAAAATGTTAAATTAAGACGAACCTAGTAATTTGTTGTATAGACTATTAGCCCCAATTCGGTCACGACTGGTCAAGACCTATCGAGCAAGCATTCTTGTGGAATCGATCCAGTTAATGTTGATCCCAGGATCGACATTGCTCGTGCAGATGATATTACTACGTACTTAACAGATTCTTTCCTCTGGCTACTACACTGTTAATGCATTCATTTCCAACGCACAGTTTCAGCCATTAACGAATCGATCAGCTCTGATTGATTTTCAGGCAAAGCAAATACAACGCGCCCGCAGAACACATAGACCTTCGATAGCCCTGATCAGGGATCATTACTGAGAGAATGTAAAATGCATATGCTACAGACAGAAGATGCTAACCTGGAATTATGTACTCTCGAGTTCTCCTTGCTTGTCATGCACGGACAGTTGCTGCAGTTGATGTCGGGATCAGGAAACGATAATGTTCTTGGGGACAACTCCGTACGAGGACAGAAAGTACACGAGGAAGAAGAAGAAGAAGAAGAAGAAGGAGGAGAAGGAGACGGAGGAGAGGAGAAGATTTGCAGGAGAGGGTAAGAGCTGTACGTAGTTCAGATTTTGTTTTTTCTACTTGGTGCGCGTGCTTGTCGATCAAGTGGGAGTGGAAGAACACCGTGCTTTCGTGACCACGACCAAACATTCTTGTGTGTGGTCCAAACGAGGAAAGGAAGAAGCATTCTTCACCGCTTAACTGTCTATTCCTGGATCAGCTTCCCCAGCTAAATCTTTGGACCTACCCTTCTGTGGCCCTTTCTAACCCGATTATTTAACGCTTGCCCATTTTTGGGAGATGTATATACACACACACACACATATATATATATATATATAATTTTAAAATAATATAAAGGGAGTAATGCAAAAATAGTTATGATAATGTGACCAAATGCATAAAATAAAAGATTTATTATTATAACTGATTTATAACTAAATATAGAGGTAAATATGTGTAATACTATCTAAATATTTGATCAATATGATTTTATATTTTAATATTATTTTTTCTAGTCTCAACAAATAATTTCTCTTACAATATATAATCTTAGGTTTAGAATATTTGTTAAAAAAAAAATTGGGGAGTGTAAGAAAGGGTTGATTGTCATCACAGAACTTATCCCATGGAACTACAATATATCCAGCTCATGGATGGACAGTGGACCAGGAGGCTCGCGAGTGCGGAAGAGAAAATGTTGCTAATCGTCCGGCTAGTCGGAAGTAAAATGCCCGACTCACTCACCTTTTACTGTCTCGCACCGAGTCTATGAAGGAGAATTAACCGTTTCTCGGTTCCCCTAGTTTATATTTCACGATCCGTACCACGTATATCGAACTTTACAAAGATGTACAAAGGCTCAGCCATCGTGTCAGCCACATGCGATGCCCGTCACTCTCAACATCTGACGTGAAGGAGCTAAATCCCTAACGAGACCATCATCATCGACGGGTCGAATCGAGTGGTAAGGAAGGTTCAGATCTTGTTTGAAGGTCCCAGAAAGTTAGTTTTGTACCGTGTACTAGGTTGGATGTAGATGGTCCACATATATAAATATATATATATATATATATCTGTGTGTGTGTGAGTGCGCGTGCGTGCGCGTGATATGGGGAGAATATTCTAGGGGTTAGCTAAGAGGGGAGGTAAGTAGTTGTTCCCTCAACCTCCAAGTCCACCACTCCATTCAGGTGTGTTGTGTTAGGTGGATAATGCATGCTTCCTTTTACCACACTAACGATGAAATATGAGTCCCCCCCCCCCCCGTGATGGTGGGTACCTTAAGTCGCAAATGAGATCAATCGGGGGATGGGCGTGCGAGTCGGTTCTTACATAATTAATCTGGAAGGCATGGGGTCGACCCCCTCGTCATGAGATCAGAAGTAACTCAGAGCTTACGACGGATCGTACTTGGGCCGGTGAATACACTTTAACCCCTCCATGTGGCGGTACATCTGAAATATTGACGGACGGACCGGACCGGCATTCGGTAACCTAGAGTTTCTTGGCCGGAGATCTCCCGTAGGGAAATTGGCACGACACTCAGGTTCTCGATTTTTATTTTTTTTTATTTTTTTCTATTTGTTTGGCCCAGCATACACGATGAACGAGTCTTACAGAATCAATTTATTTGTAGTAGGTTAGTTAATCTGTGCTCGGCATCACTGACTTTTATAGTCTTCAGCTGTGTGAAACCGACGGGTCCTGTCGAGCCAGGAAATGCATCAACCAACCCCCAGAAGGGCCTGCATGAAAATCATAATGGGTTGGGTTTGAACTAATTCTTGTTCTATTTGAGCTGCTCTATTCTTTCGAGTCGGACACAGCTTACTCGCCTCGTTGCCTAAATACAGAATTTCATTTTCTTTTTTAACTGGTGCTTGATTCTCTGTGAGGACAACTCATCTAACGTTCGCGGCTGCCTCCCGTGCCAGGGTACTGACATTGGCTCGAGCACATTCCGTTAAATACGTATGCGCCGATGCACCAAATGGACAAAACATTCTAAGCCGTAGCACAGTCTTGCTCTCTCTGACCGATCATAGAAACCGGGGATCATGTTACGAACCAATGTTGCACGAAAGGTTTCGAGTGAGTTTCTCACTAATACAAACATGTGTTTAAGTTCCAAACAGTTTAGTGCATACCAAATCACACATCAAAGAATCAGGTGTTCAAAAGCCGGGGGACAGCAAGCACCAGTATAAATATGTAAATATCTGTTCAAACTGCTTGCGGATATCCACACAAGGTTACTCCACAGGGCGAAAATTGAATCCCGAATCGCATACAGCTCTTCTACGTATAATACATTGAGCAGACGCTTGTTTTAAGCACCTTTGTTGCTACTCCATGGCTTGATGACTGCCACGACAATGATCACCACGATTATGAGGAGGATGATGATTGCGATGCACATCCACTTCCTGGAGTTCTTCTGCAGGCTCTTTGCCCTCTGAAGGGCAGTGTTCCCACTTTGGACATGGTCAACCGCGCTCGACACCTAAAGCAGCCACAGTAGATTTGCTCAGAAAGAGAACCTGTGAGACTGAACCATTCTTTTTGCCAGCGTTAACTCAGCAATTTTGTCATGAGATACGTTTCTTTCCACACCCCCCCTTCTTTTTCAGTGTACAACCAGAAGCTAAATGAAAATGGATCTCAATTGATCCAAATTTAAACTGAGATGATCTACCAAAGCTAAAGTTGTAACATGGATTTTCTCCATCCAAAAGACTTGAATCTGAAACTTTACATAAAGCAAATGACCTCCAGTGACTCCAACAACCTCAACCTACCATGTCGGTAAAAAAAAAATGTCATGCTTTCTCATCTATGGAAAACCTGCCTGGGCTTTTATGAAGAGTCCTTAACCCATAGGATACACTCTTGATCAGGGAAGCTGGACTATCCACTTGGACATGTATCTGCCCCTAGAGGGATCGGTATGATTATGTTAAGCTAGTTTAGCAATGGCCATCCCGTAGAGACTCTGTTGTTCAGCTCTAACGAATGAAAGAATGTCCTACTGGAAGTCGTAGTACCTGAGATTCAATGTTGTCAATCATCTCCCCTTGAGCATCCACCAACACCGCCATATCAAGAAATATCTGTGTCACAACTAGACAGGTTAGAACAGATCTTCAGATTTCTGAAATTATGGCAAAGTCGGGAAATAAATGAATCAGCATATCATTGAGCTTTACCCAAATGAATATACCGGCAGCATACCTGTTGCAAATCAAGAAGCTTCCTCTCTAAGTCTCTGACTGCATCATGGCGCTCTTGGATTTCAGCCACAGTATCCATAATCTGTCCAAGGACTTCAGTCATCAGAATTCAAGACTCTTAACAAGAAATTCAAGTCGAATATGTAGAAGATGAGGAAAAATTACTAGAAGGAATCAACAAGCAGGCTAGATTATTTTTCGATGTCTTCATCATCAATGACTAGAATATTAAGCATGCAATATATTGTGAGACCCTCTTTTTGAATGTCCAGTATATACAGAAAAGAAACAATAAAGTTGTCTTTGCTCATTGATGCAGTGTTTGAGGGATCTTATAATTGGCTGGAGTTTGTGTGATGCAGTTCGAATGCATATGTTACAGCTAAAAGACCCACAGGACTGAAAGTCAGACGTAAGTAAAATCATACAATGTGGCCAAATAAAAAGGTAGTATCATCCCAACCAATGACTATTGTTCTATTTCAACCAATAAACATGTTGACACAACAAGATAAAAAAGGAAGGACCTGGCCTCTCCCTTGCTCCTGAATAGCCTTCTGGAAAATTTGTTCGCTGTCTCCAGTCTCAATAAGTCTATCAATTGTCTACAAATCAGTTGTGTAAACTCATGAGCCAGAAACATCTAAAAAGAAGAGTTCCTGGAACTTTTATATCTGCTTATGGTCAATCTCACCTCTTCATCAGGTCTGGTTCCAGTCACTGACCACAGCAAAAACAAAATAGCAAGGTGAATATCCATAACGTGGTACATCATTGAATCTAATTCCAAATGTTACCAAGTGCAGACCTGTAAATACACGCCTTTCAACAACTTCACGATTTTCTTGATGTATGCTTTCCCTAAGAACCTGCAAATATTCTTTTATGTCTTTTGGGATTGTTTTAGGAGATCAAATTGGAGAAAGAAGAGAACTACACAAGCTGAAGATCAAACGAACCTGAAATTCAGCCATCTTGTCTTTGAATTTTTTCTTTAAGGAACTGTGAGAATTTAGTTATGTATTAGTAACATTTACAGGATTGCCACACGTAAGTAATCCTTAATGCAAAATTAAAATATTTGATCTACTATATCCAGAACTCTATTTGTTTGAAAGAATTCAACTGTTTTGTTAGGTTAAGGAAACAAGAACAGGGGGTGAGAGAGAGAGAGTTACATAGTTGTTGCAGTCCTGGATCGGTCTACAGCTGTACCTTTTCCACAACCAGGTTTCTGCCTATTCGTCAAATTCTGCACCAGAAAATGAGATTCTCCTATAAATATTTTGGAGAACATAATCAACAGTTAAGGACAATTAGCCAACATATACTTACCTCTCTATCAAGCTCTTCAATTTTAGATTTTACAGAGCGAGCAACCTTTCCAACCTCATCAACTTCTTTCTCCATACGCTGCTTGATGGCTACAGACAGCAGGATAAATGAGCTTAGTGATAAGGACAGCAACAGTGCTTCATGCTATTCTCATGCTGAACTTCATCCAGTCAGAGATGAAATAACTAATTTTGACATATTTAGTCTTTACCATTGGTATTTTCCTATACTCTTATTGGGATTCTTCCCAATTCTCCTTAAAGTTTTGCAGTTCAAGGAGATCCTGGAAAGGAATGATGCTAGTTTTGCAGGTTTGAAGAAACTGAACACAGACAAGTCATAAATTGGTGAAAGAATTTATGAATTTAACCACATTTCCAAGAAAAAGAACGATTCTACCAAGTTTCTTTCCAGAAATTCGACCAAATTTGCAGAGAAAATTGCATCTGAGCAACAACTTTCAGTGGCATGATCAGTTTACTCATCTGACTGGACCAAAGAAGCTCCCGCCTCTAAACAAGTCAAATGGAATAAATTTAAAGAGAAACTGCAAGTATTGCAGCAATTATATCAATAGGCATATTTTGATACTCCAGCAATTGGATGTTGCCTTTTACATTAACATATAGATAGCAACTTCTAACCAGTGGAATGGCTCCTTGTTGGGAACCTTCAAAAAGACTCTCCTGTAAATAGCCACTTCTAGCACGTTCCAGACAATTATAAATTGAGAATATACATTCTATTTCTTGAAGAAGTGAGGACCATAAATGTATCGTTATAAGGACGTTAGTCACTAGTTACCAAATTATAGCTCCACAAGGTAGAATATAAAGAACCAATAAACATAAGATAGAGATTACCTTTCATGGCAGCAGCTTTGGTAACTGCTTTTGAGTCCTCATGTGCATCCTATGAGAAACAAAAATGAATAATTCAACAACACGTCTGGCATATTAATTGATACCAAACAGCAGTGGAGAATATACCACTACAGTTAAAACAGTACATCATAAGCATTATGTTATCTATCATGTTACTCACCTTTCACTAGACACTAATTAATTTACATTAGTTGGATGAAAATCAATTAAAATGCTTTAGTAATCACAGACCTCCATTTTTCAGCACTTTATGATTATTAGGGAAAGGAAAAGAAAAGCGTTAGAAAGTAGAGTACCATCTAGCAAATATCTCATACCTGTAATTTCTTCAGTAGGTTATTCAATTTTCCGATCTGTCTTTCAATTTCTGTAACCTGGCAAAGAGGAATGCTGGCATTGGTTAAATGTATAAAATAGATAACCAAAGTCAACACTAGTTCATCAACATCATGACCAGATGCTTGTGCAAGCAATGCAGCGTCCACATGCCTTATTTTCTGCAGGGCATGAAAATAACTGAAAATAAGTAAAAGTAAATAACCACACCTTCTTGAAGAAACTTTCTAAGCCAAGCTCCCCTGGGTTCATTGGGGCATTCATGCCTAATTCAATATCTCCACCTCTAGAAGTCTGACCCCGAGGGATCTCAAAGGATTCCTGCAAAAGCTCACAAAGTTAGTATAGAAGCTAAAAGTCTAACTCAGTTTTCTTCACAGTACAAAGTTGCTTCTTTCGACATTGAAATTTCAAAAAGGCTGAACTCATTTTCACTGCAATTTTCCCAATTTAACTTTCACTTGTTCTACTGGGAGAGAGCGGAAGCTAATCTGCACCAGATTGCATACAACCCTCCAAGCATATAGATGACAAAAGGTTTGAACTAGTATGGATAAGGACAGCAGGTGGTCAAACTACTGCTTGGGTCCAAACAATAGGATGTGCTCCAACGATTCAAACATTTAAATAGATGCAATATTAGTTTCCTCTTTTTTTTTTTCTGCAGATTGGATGCAGTACTAGTTTCCTGCGGATAAAGAGTAACCTCTAGTTGAAATATGTCTCCATTGAATCGGCATAACCATAGAGGATCCGTAAAACGCATTTCCCTGTGAAAGAGATGAGTTTGTTTGTTTTTTTCATAGATGATGCATTTAGGTTCCGATATTCGAACATTCAACAAGCTGGGGAGAGACCGGAGAAATACACAAAGATCAACTGTATGTTCAACTCTGCTATCATCGGGCAATGATATAAGTGTTCAATCAAACAGATCGTTCGAGGGAAAACACAATTAACCATTGTCCGACAAGGAACTAGCTGTGATTCAATGCAGCATCATTGATAAAGCTTCAGATCAAAGGCGAAAATGGGAGGATGGCGTCCCAGAAGCAAGCATCGAGTGCACATTTACGTAATCGAAAATCGAGCTCATGCCCGGCAGTGGCGAGGGAATGTAAAGGTACCGAGAGAAGGTCGTTCATTGTGGAAACGAGCTGAGGATCGAGAACGGTGGCCGCGGGGGTGGAGAGACACGAGCTTACGGGAACTGACAATGGACGATGCTCCTTCTCGCCTGCGTAGCTGGGGAGAAGGAGATCTGCGCCGGTCGGAGGCCTTCAAGAGCCGGTGCTCAAAGGCACAATTCACGGCCCTATAGGGTTCCGAAAAGAAGAGAGAGAAACCCACGAAGCAGGGAGGGAGAGAACGAAGAGGGAGGGGTAAAGAAAGAAGGAAAATGCGTTTGCAGGGACTGTGGGCTGGGGGAGAGGGAGTTGGAAGGAACAGCGAGGAGAGAGAAAAACCAGAGGCAGAGAGTGGACGCAGGCTAGAAGGGGCCAAATTTGGCTGTCGCGTGGCTGCATCAGTGTTTTCGGACGGTATTTTAAATTAGGCAGTGTTAGTATGGTAAGAAAAAATTATGTATTTTATAATAAAAAAAAGTTATAAATTTTTTTAAAAAGTAATTCTTTCAATATTTTATTTAAATTAATATATATTTTAGATTAATTTATTAATTATTTTAAAATATCTAAGTTAAGATTTTTGAACATTCTTCATGCTATGGCAATACAGCTCAAAATCTCCAGAGGTAAATTGCCAGCTCTAACAGCCCTTTTCTCTCCCTTCCCTAAATTCATATGCTCATTACACCAAGAAACATGAATCAAATTACACTGGTTAGATTAATTGTCATAATTATTTTTAATAGGAGCAAATTTACTTAAGATTTCTTCACTTACAAATTCGGTAAAAACTCATTGATATTTATATATTATTTATACTACAAATAATTCAATTTGAACCTAGTAAACTCAATTATGAGTGAAATCCTCTAAATTTATATCTTTTTAATTTGTAAGATTTAAATATAAAATATTATTTTTTAAAAAAATAAATATCAAATTATATCCGTATAAATACCCACTATCTTCTCATCTTCCCAAAAGAGTGCTCCATCGAGCCTAATAATTCGTCCCGAGCCTTTGGATTTGTACCCGATATTAATTTTTTCACAAAACAGACACGAAGCTCGAGAAACCCATCTGAGTCTTCAACTTCGATAAAAGATTCTTGGGCGTCGATCAGTGTCAGATATTACTCAATCGTGGAATCCAACAGCTCAAGATGATGTCTGCTGCATCCTTGATTGATAGATGCTGCATCAAAGTCTTTAATGCTGCATCAAGTGCTTCCCCTCCCCAAGGATCTAGATTTGATGGTGGTTTTGGCAGTGTGGCAATCGTGCTGGCTCTTAGCCGTCAGTTTGTTGATAGCAGTGATCTCAGGGAGAGAGCGTGAGTCGAAGTATTTGGAAAGTTGGGGGAGTAGCGAGGTAGAAGCTTCTTGAGGGATAGAAAAATATTGAATGGCATATGTTGATCGTGGACCCCTCAAGATACCTACGAGTGTACTTACTAAGCATCTGTCTGAAAATACGGATAGAAATTAAATTAAAGGGGAGAGATCTAACAATACCGTAAATTGATAAAAAAAATTTACACAGTAAATTAAATGATCTTATTATAATGTATGTGGTATTATACGCTCATCCACTCACAACACTTTCTCGGCATCTTCGATTTCTAATCTTAACATTTAATCATGAAAATAGCTCATCCCACACACTTGAGGACTCAGATTAATTTTGCCATCGAATAAGTCCCCCAACTTCCTTTTTTTTTCTTCTAACAATCAGCAGCTCCACTGGTAATTTTGATGAACCGAAAGCTGATGTGGCATTCACGTGGCACATTAACACGTCAACCTTCTGTTACGCTACATAAGCTTTTCGAATAATAAAATTGATGGGTGAGCTAACTGCTAAGAAAAATAAAAGTTAATGGACTACTTCGATGATAAGATTAATTTGGATTATCAAATATCTACTCCCTACAAAATTTTTAGTTCACTCTAGATAAAAAGCTTGTTGATCTAATAATTTGTTCAGCTCATTTTTAGGCTGAGTAATCTATGTTATATTGTGTCCACTCAGGTTTGTATCAAAAAAATTTTGACACATACACGATCTGTTTGTTAAATAGGTGAGAATCATTTAATTTGAACATAACCCATGTAACTTAAAATGCATCTAAATGTGTCATTTACATGGTGTGTGATCAATGCAATTAACATAATAAACATGCAAAGACACACTTAAAAATAGATTAATAAGTTCATTACACACTCAAACATATTTAGTTTAACATGATTAATCGTGTCTTATCACGAGCTATACATGTTCAACCTACCTTGAAACGTCTATTTAAATTGGTCACATAAACTCAACTCATTCAAATATAAAATACACTTGCACTTAATTCGAACTCACATAATTGTTATGCGTTGTCTTTTTTTTTATAAATAATATTATCCGTCAAATCTACTTAATATGATATGAAAATTAAAATAATGTATACAAAGAGTGGTTCAAAAATTAAAATCAACACCTAAACAAAAAGAAACGTGTAAATCTCCAATCAATTTTTCCCTTTCTGATAATAAGACCCATCTCATTGAAAATTTGTATATCTATAGATGAAAATTAAGATATTTCATTTATACAAAAATCAACTGTCCCATAAAAATGAAATGATTCTAAAATAATAGCTCTTTAATAGATCATAATAGCAACAAATATTAATAATATTAAGATATTTGCCGTAAAATCCATACTTTAATAATTTAAAGTTTCATCGAAGTTAAAATAAATAAACGTATTGCTTATTAAATTTTTAATACTTAGCAACTGAGGAGATAAACACATAATATTAGGAAAAATTAGAGTAGGTTTTCAATAGAAATTTTTTTTAAAAAAAACAACTTCACACGTCTCACATCTCCTCAGAATTTTTTTTTCTTTTCTTGAAAATAATTTATTGATAAATATGTTTTTTATATATAAAACTTGGAACCCATGCGTAGTGCCAACTCAGTCTGTCAACATTCTATCCTGCCCGGAGGATGTCTAAGTTGAGACGTGGGATCCACGTGGGCCTCTTGTCTTGTCTTTGCATGGTGGATTCATCCCCACTTGCTAGTAGTGCTCCATTCTACACCTTTTTTTTTGGTAAAAAACTTGTGGATGATAGATCTACCAATTGGAGCTATGTCGGCACGGTATGGTTCTATTTTTGAGTCATGCAATCTTGGTTAGCCAAAAATTCTAGGGTTAGACATGAATATTTTGTGTTATAAGTACACATACTAATGTCATCTTTATATTAACCGATATGAGTCTAGAACCCACGTTGGATCATTCTCACTAGCAAGTCATATTTTAGATCATTTGAGTAGTAAAGCTACAGTAATATAGGACTTGACATATCTCTATCAAGCCAAAGCCAAAGACTATGCTGCCTCTTTATACCAATGGAGAAGTCTCTCATTAGTTGACTTCACACATCAGGAGCTGCAACTTTGTGTTGTCTGGATTGGATCGACAGAGTTGGAGAGGAAGAGGAACCGAACATGTGTCAGGCCGTAAATGAACGTCTCATTTTGTCCAATTTTCACGTAGTTGTGACACACACTCTGGCCTCGGTGAGATGCCGTAGCTTTTCTTCTTCCAACCCGAAATTATCACGCGCGCGCCCTCCCAATTATAATATCATATCACAAGAGTTTAAAAGTATCATATTGTCCATATTAAAATGGTTGATACCCAATTAAACACAAACTTTAATTAATCTCTCCATTTTAGTACAAACTTTTTTTGTGTATTCCAATCGGAATGTTAATTTTACTTCATTTATCGATTTAAGCATTACATCCATTTTCCATTAAATAGCCTTACATGGCATGTTTAATTTTGTTGACGTGACTAAAGGTACCTTACGAGGTACTGACGTGGCACGATGCCACCTATGATAAATCGACGGAAAAATGAATATTGTATTAAATTTGATAAACAGTATACAGTTTGTACCTAATCAACGCTCGCGAAAAAATTCATGGCAAATTAAAAAAAATAAAAATTATAATAGAGGTCTTATATATTTATTATTTTTTATACTTGAATTTTACTATTTTAAAATGGCTCTTTCAATTCTATTTCTTCAGTTTTGTAACATGTTTTAGTTTATTCCGTCAACCCCATTAAACGTGGCTCTAACAACGTCATTTTTTAATAATATTGTTGTTAGTTATCCTATATGACATGCCACGTGAGAAATGTAATATTATTTTCAGCTTTTGAAAAATAAAAAAATGAATTTTAGTTAAAACCTCAAATATGTTTAATGAATATTGTAACACTTCTCCGACTCTCTCTCAATTTTCTCCCAAATTTCTTCGCATAATGGCACGCTCCATAAGAACACTAACAACCACATTATCAAAAAATGACGTGTAAAGCCACATCAAACATAGCATTAATGGGGTTGACGGAATTGACTAAAACATATCACGGAGCTAAAGAAATAAGACTGAAAAATTCATTTTAAAAGATATAAGATTTAAGGGTAAAAAGTTGTAAATATATAAAATTTTTACCGTAATTTTTTTAAAAAAATATTGAAGCTCGTGATTAATAAAAATATTGATCCTTATTAAAATCTTTATATGCAAAAACTCATATTCATCTATTAAAATTATCTTTACAACAATTTAACTTATCTTTACCAAATTTCACTCCCCGCCAAACTTAGTGAACGGCACATATTACCATAGTTTTTAAAACTGGACCGGGCTGGTCGGTTCGACCAGTTCGACTGGGAACCGGCCACTCACCCGGTCTGGTTCTCACAAAAA
>CXYZ01008245.1:303733-317987 GCA_900006705.1 Sonneratia caseolaris
TTATTTTATTTTACTAGACTTATATTTATATTTTATGTTGAATTTGAGACTAACATTATAATTATATTAATGATTTTGATTATAAATCATAATTAAATTATAATATTATATCAATTTTTTGAAATATTATTTATTAATATTATTTATTAAACATACGATTCAACCCATTGAACCCTTCGTCTGACCTATGAACCTATACCTTGACCGGTTCCCGGTCCGGTCCGATTTTAAAAACTATGCATATTACAATAGTCTTACTTCCTCACTTCGCAGGCTAAGTCCACAGCTCTCCTACACATCGTCACGAATTTGTATGATTGTCTGTCTGAACCAGGCCGCTTGAGCTGTCCCAGGATGTTCAGATACCTAAATATATCCAATCACTCGGAACGGAGAACCTCTTGCAAGAACCGATCGAAGCTGGTCCGCGACGACCCGCCGACCGAAGCAGCAGTCTCGGCCTCCTTCCGCCAACGCCGAGCTTTCTCCCTCATCGCCAGCCCTTTCTCCCCTCCTCCCATCACTTCTCGAACCATCGCCTCGATGTCCTCCCTCTTCACGTCCCCGTCGACCTCGACGCCGGTGCCCCACACCGTGCACGCGTACCGGCAGTTCGTCTGCTGGTCGGCGAAGAACGGCCAGCAGATCATCGGGACGCCCGCACAGACGCTCTCCATCACGGAGTTCCACGCGCAGTGGGTCAAGAAGGCCCCGACAGCCGGGTGCTTCAGAACCTCGTACTGGTCGCACCAGTCGACCAGAAGCCCCCTCTCCTTGACCTCGCCGGAGAATTCCGCCGGCAGAGTCGCCGCCGAATCGCCCATCACGATGTCCTTCCTGACGACCCATAAGAACGGGCGGTTGCTGTCCGCTAGCCCCCAAGCGAACTCTCTTAGATGCCGCTCCGTCATCACTGTGACACTGCCAAAGTTCACGTAGACCACCGACCCAGGCTCTCTGTCGTTGAGCCACCCGAGGCATCTCGTATCTTCCTTCCAAAGGCTAGACTGTATCGACTCCAGAGCAGAATCGTGCACGATGTTCTGGGTCGTGAGAGGGAGGGGACCGATGGAGTAGATGTTAGAGAAGAACTTGTCCGATATTGCAGAGAGCACCTCGTGCTCGAACGAGTCGAAAGTGTTGAAGATGATTGCAGAGGACTTCAGGCAGTTCTGCGCTTCTTCACCCATGAAGTCGAACATTATGCTGTTGGGGTTCGTCGTCCTGATGTGGCTGGGAATGTCCCTAAGCCGGATGTTTCTCATGCCCGGTATCCATTCGATTGGGATCTCGAGAGTGCCATCGACTGCGAAATTTTCATCTGGAAAATGTACAACGCGAAGCTAATTAGGCCCACTTGAAGCCAGGCTTAGCACTGGCCCGATTCGGATTGCCGGTCAGAATGTGGACCCGAATATGGCACTTTTTCGGATGAAATACAAGGCTGAAACCCGAAAATAAGGTACCTTTGAATGGGAAAATCCCTCTACTGAGGAGCTCACGGTAGTGGAGATAAGCCATGAAGCTGCAAGCTGAAGCGGTCCAGAGCTGAACCGCAGGGAACCCGAGCTCCTCTGCAGCCTCGATCCCGAAACTCATGACTCCATCCGCCACCACGCAGCTCACCTTGGGCAGCCCGGAGGAGGAGTTGAGCCTAGCCAGCAGCTCCCTGAACGGGCCGAGGCAGTTCTTACGTACCGAGTCACAGAGCGAGGGTACGTCTTGGGTGGCGTCCCGGTCGGACGGTGGAAGGCCATCGGGGATGGCTTCGAAACAGAAACTGGCCAAGCCCTCCATGGACTGTGCGCCGTGGGAGCGTACCAAGCGGCGGTGGTTGAACTCGGTGTTGACGAACGTGATGTGGAAGCCCCGTGAATGGAGGAGCTTCGCGAGGGCGATGAGAGGGGTCACATGGCCCTGGGACGGGTACGGAACCATGACCGCGTGAGGCTTCTCGTCGGTTCGAGAAAGAGCAGGTTCCATGAAAGTTGGAGGGGAAGTTTTAATGCCCAGGAATTTCGGTCGGACGGTGTTGAGGTCGTCTGGGATGGAACTGGGTCGGTGACAGATGAGGCAGTCCTCTGCGATCTATTCTGTACGCACTCCCAGCTGGGGAGAGTCATTCAATTCATCACTTAATTCTGACGCGAACTCAGCCAATGTGGGTCGGGCAAGTGGGAAGAAATGTCACCTTATCTTATTCTCGTGTGACGGCCAACTGTTTGAACTGACAGACATCATTACTAAAATTTAGATAGTATATAATGTTCAGTCAATAGGTACATTATTGGAGCCGAATTAATGTAAAACACGTCATAGAACAGTCAGTACTGTTATTCTATTGCTCGAATGAACAAAGACAAAATTAAAACAGCTTGTCGCGTCTGCCATAGAGCGACACGCGGTATAGCTAGTGCATAGTGCATTTACAAAACTAAGCTTTTGTTCCCTTAATGACACTTGTGTGGTGGCACTGGAATGTTAGTTTATCTGAAATTGACCGTTTGTTCCTGGCACTGCGCTCTAGCCCAGATCATTTTGGCGATTGCCTTTCAATCTCATCCTCGATGGCATCTTTCGCATGTTAGTCAAGCTCCTTTCCGTTGCTTGTAAATACGGAAAACTTACTATGCCACCGGCATATTCGTTTTCTAACACCATAGGCCACATGTGAGGGACACAGGATACCAGAATAATAACCCTATATTGGGTTTAAGCCGAAATGATCCTTGACCTCTATAAATAAATAATCATGTTACATGGTAACAAATTCATTCAAAGCAATATTCCAGTATAGCCAGTTTTATAAGTGATGTCACTCTTTGTGCATATGATGTAGGAGACAGAGCAGGATCGTTGTTCAATCGTTATCAGTCTTTTCTCCTGTCTGCTCCTGCACCAGAAGCAGTTGCTTGAAGGATGTCGCCCATGAAGAAAACCATTTGATGCTTTGCGGACTAGTTATTCCCTCGGACTTGTGTGCGGGAAGTGCCAGTTTACCACGATAATGCAGGGCTTCTTGTGCTTGCTCTTGTTAGTGTTGTGTATAGTGTTCTTCGCTTGAGTTGTTCCAAGATGACGAATGAGTGAAAGAAAGGACGTGAAAAGGAAATGACATCATATGAAGGCTTCTTTAAATTACCATGTATTGCTTTTCTCATTTACATTATATAAGAATGCAAATGAGTCTGTCAAGGGGTAGGTACTGTTGGATTCTTTACACTTTATGCAGGTAAAAATTGAAGTAGTTGATGGAAAAGAGGAGACATCCGACGTGTGCTTGTACTTGCATGGACTAGGCTTCTGGGATTAGTGGTGATCTTCCTAGAGTTTTTGTTATTAATCTTGTTCTTTAACTTAAGCATATAGCTCATTCTCTCCTTTTTTTTATGCAAAATTAATTAGCAGGCTCTGGATTATTAATTCAACATCAAAATACAAAGCTCAAGGAGGCATTACGGGCCCTTTGAACCCACGCCTAATCCACCTACCTAGTGTACAAGTCAATCAAGAACAGCTCCTCACTTAGACAGGAGGCTTTTCTGACTAACAATGAACACTGTTCTTTCCAATTTCTTAATCCCTAATGAACGTTATTGCACAGTGGTGCTACTAGTGTTCCAGAGTTTTTCTTCTGAAGCTAAGCTTTGCCCATGCTGTAGCTCAGTCGTTGCTTTCCAGACACGATGCATGTGAGCACTCCAAGCGAGTTTGAGCAACAACAACACAGGAACATACTTGCCTTTGAGGTGACATGACGTCTAGGAGAGTTCAGAGGAGCGGCCATCAATAGTTCGGGTTATATCACAAGCGTGCAGCACCCCAAGTCCAAACTGATTTAGTGTAGCAGAATGTGAAAAATAAACGGTCACGACTTTCATCAGCAGCCTTGCAAAAACAAGAAGTAGGATCTTGCAGAGGGCCCCCATAACCTGTTTTGCAACTCGTGCCAGCTGATGGAGCTACATCAGTTAGGCTTAGCTCCTTACCGTCGCGATAGATTCCAGGCCCTTGTCAGGGAGAACTTGCCATGACAAACAGCAGCACACTGCAGTGTATCACCTGCCTCCATCGAGAGGTGGTGAATCGATCCCCTGCATGATATGCTGCAAGTCCCTTCCATGGCTATCTCTATGTAGCCTCTGCGATTTATTAAATTGCTAAGTATATATTAAATTGCATTAATTGAAATTGTATTTTCTAGAGAAGGGATTTATTAGAAACATGTTTGCCTTACACCTCACAGGCTTTCTGGGTAGTCACTTTTGACAGGTAGGACGACAGTCTAGATGTCGCGTGTTGACCATTATGACCGTGACGCATGCCACGACCAGCAATTTCAATCCTCCCTATACCGTTACATAATGTCCGTTATGGCAGTTATGAGCCGTTTTCTAAATCAGGGGAGTTGATGAGTAGAGCATCCTGTTCTGACTGGATTCTTAACCGTACATAGCGCCAAATTTTGTCCAGAGAGTAGTAGGAGTTGAGTTTGTCTTATTCTGCACTGGTGTGAATCGGCAATCTGATTCTGATATATGCCACTGCAGCTTTTGACTGTGACTCTTTTCATCAGATGGTGGATTTTTAGTTTTTAGTTTGTTGATGGACTGATACCTTTCCCTGGTACTTGTTAGGTCATCTCAATGATGTAAAGGGCAGAAAGTTCCCCCTGATGAACTGTGCACTGATGATCTTTCGGATATTTTTGCCGCGGACTCGATAGGAGTCGCCTGTCCTAGGTCGACTAGCACTAGAATCACTGGTCAAAAAAATGGGCAGAAAGTTCGAGATGGAACTTGAGAACTAAATGATATGTGCAGAGAAAATGAAGCTGCGCTACAAGGAAGAGAAGGAAGATAAATACAAAGAGGAAGACAAAGATAAGTTGATGAAAGCTGAAATGGAAGCAAAAAGAGAAGGGGAAAATTACTGACGAAGAGGAGAAGAAGAGGGTTGAACATGAACGGCCGAGTTATTGGAGGTAGGTAATGAGGAGACATCTGCACTACTTCAAATGTTTCCCAGGCATCCTGTGATAAGATTGATCATAATTACCTATGCATCTTGATCCCATTCGAGCTCAAATTAGTGATAAGAAGATGCCCTTCACAAACAGGGGATGAAGCAAATGCTTAACAGTACATGCTGATCCATAACAACAGCCGGTCCAATGCCATGGATCCTTCCATCGTCACACAAATAAACTTAAGCACAAGTCTGAACTCTTTCTGCGCACAAAATTGAATATTTCAGTAGCTTCTTATGTCAGCAGTACAGATTCTGAGAGATATCAAAAACTTCAATTATAATTGGCAAGTTGTGAACTGTATAGCCAGCATACATTCCTAGCTGTCTTCAGAAAGCGCTCTCTTGAGATCAATGAATTGATAACATAACTACAAAAGAAGCAGTTCCGAGTTTGGCTTCTCGAATTATGTAATATGTGAGTTGCAAATTGTGATGTTACTTTCGTAAGGTGGATATGCAGACAATTGTGGGGTGATGTAAAAATGGATGAATCTGCAATGCCGGCAATGATGAGCATACCAAGTTTATACATCGAGTGGACCATCGGAGGTGTTCCTCGGTGTACAGTTGAGTTATTCTGTTCATCTTCCTGCTTCTAGTCGTAGCGCTTATCTTTTCAACTTTTTGAATGTGTTAACGATGACTGAGCAAGTGTATATATAATTACGGTATTGTTGCAGAAAGAAGACACTTGCCTGGAGGGATGAACCATATTGATGGACAAGTATAGCAAGATTTTTCCGATTCGCGGAAAATGATCCAATGTTTCTTCCGTATATAAGGGCGAAAATAAGTAAATCAGAGGGAACAATCTCATTCGCTCTTGGTCGGCTTAGTGGTCAAGCCAAACCCGAACGGAAAGAGAGGGTCATAGTGAGCATCTCCAACATTCATGGGAAGTTGATCCACCGTCTTGAACCAAGTCCGAGGAAGCTTTCCTGTAAATCCATAATCTCCGAAGAGGACATCTGCAACACCCTGTCCTTCAGTTCCCGGGAGCCATGCAGCCACGAGAGCGTCCACCAATGGAACATAA
Organism: Sonneratia caseolaris; assembly: GCA_900006705.1. Lineage (NCBI taxonomy): Eukaryota > Viridiplantae > Streptophyta > Magnoliopsida > Myrtales > Lythraceae > Sonneratia > Sonneratia caseolaris. The sequence goes on from CXYZ01008245.1 coordinate 309,801, forward strand.
GGCTGAAGGACGACTGGACGGCCTGAGATGACAACGACGACACACTTCACAGCACCACAGACATTCATGATGGTGGCAGGGCCTGGGTCGGGGATTGTCAGGCTCGTGCTGTCACCGGATGTTTCTGCATATGGGTGCTCGCCAACTACAACGACAGCATAAGAGAATTTTCCTGATTTCACAGAGTCGGAGCTGGGATTCTCCTCGTAAACAACCTCTGTCTTTGGATCAACAGTCTTCTTAATGGCCGTAAGGATCGTGGTGCCTGTTTAAGAAAGAGAGACAATGCAGATCATCATGAATCAAAATATGAGATTGGTTTGGATTAGGGAGAAACTTCTTTCAACATGGACAGAACACTCCCAGTTGGATCAAGAAATGAAGATTCGAGTTGTGAAAATTACCAGTTGTGAGGTTGTTTCCACTAAGCCCTTGCCACTGGATCGTCCATCCACCACACTGGTAGCCAAGGTTATCGGCATGGCTTCCAGCAACGAGTATCTTAGGTGCCTTCTTAGGAAGTGGAAGCACTGGCTCATCAGCGTTCTCTCCGTTCTTCAGCAACACTAAGGACTTTCTAACTGCCTCTCTCGCCAGTTCCCTGTGCTCCTGTTTAGATCCAAAAAAGCAGAATATAACAAACAAACAAAGTCCTAACTATCCAGTCAATCGGGCTCTTGATTGACTATTAACTAACTGACCTGACTTCCTAACTCATTGACTAGGTTTTCACTGGCCAGTGGATGCTCGAATAGGCCCATCATGAACTTTACTCGAAGGATCCTTCTAACTGCATCGTCTATTCGGCTCATTGGGATGATCTTGTTTTTCGCTTGGTAAGTTAGTCCGTCGATGAACTCTGTGTAGTTCAACGGAACCATGACCTGCAAAATTCCCGGGAAACAAGCACAAGAATGTTTATCAGTACTCATTGAACTCATTCAGGTTGTTGTTCAATAGTTCGAGCAAGGACTAAAATCACAAACCATGTCGATCCCAGCAGAAACTGCCGCTTGTATGGAGTAGGAATAGTTGGCATGAGGCGGCGTGGTGATCCTATCTATTCCCTGCCAATCTGATATGACAAATCCCTGCAATCCCACGAAATATGTCAATCAATTCGAAGCTTAAATCATGAGCTAACTCAATGGAAGCTTCGATTTTACTCTGAATTTTAGGGTGTTCTTCAGGAATCCTGTGATGAGGTTGCGGTTCGCATGCATCTTAATCCCATTCCAGCTCGAGTATGAGATCATGACCGTCGATACACCCTTGATGATCGAGTTGTAGTACCCAGGCATGTGGATGCTAAGCAACCCATGCCAGTCTATGACCGTATTGCCCTCGTTAACACCATTGGTGGTCCCCCCATCGCCCACGTAATGCTTGGCACAGGCTGCAACATTCTTCCTGCGTAGAATCAAAAAATCGTACAGCAGCAGGTGACTGATTAAGTTTATTCACCATGGGAAAATCAATCTTGCTAGAATATCAAGAGGAGCCACTGATATTCTAGCTTTTGGACTTTGCCGAGTCGCATACTTCTCTTGGACTACAAGGGATGGCATACGGATGTTAGAGATAACATGGATACCAACCACTGGTTGAGCCGGTTAAGCTAGATTTTGCGAAAAGACAGGAACCACTAATGGGAGGATTGTAGTCCTTAATAGACCAATTCAACTCCAATTGGGATCATTTATGTCCATTTGCACTGCCTGCCAGGGAAAGAAAATATGATATTCGACTTTTTTGCCCTTTTCCTGTCTTGTTTGTCTGCTGTTCCTATCAAAGAGTTTAAGTAGTGCTCATGGGCCACTTGTCCGTTATTAGGTGAGGCGTGCAAAAGACAAGTCCGGTGGTGGCTGTTGCTTTCCTGGACCATTACATAGGGCACGTTGATTCAACAAGAAGAACATTATCAGATCCCTTTTCTCTTCTGTGAAGTCATGTGGCCCCATTTTCAAAGTTACTGGTTTCGGCATCTCGCTCCGCAGTAGACAAAAAGGGAAAAGAGAAACAGATAGAACTGATAAAGATCTTGAACTCATGAATCCACATTTCAAAGTGTTTAAGAAGATTCATCGGTTTACTTACTGCCCGGCGACAAAAGGAATTCCCTTAGGAGAATCTGCTGGGATGTCACCCTGGAGTCCCGGGACGATCTCCGTCATCGCTTGAACTATCTTTGGGTCTTCACTGTAACTCTCATAACATCTCCCCCATCTCGGGTCCCTGCAGACCTGTGAAATTGGAGATTGGACTAGTTACTAATTGAATGCCCAGCACAGAACAAGAAAACCTGACACACTCGGGTTTGATTTTTCTTCCCACTTACTGCAATACATGGAGCGAACACGTATTGGATTCCGGTTGCTCTGACTTCAAGAGCTGTTGCCGCTCCAATTCTCCTCACCAGCACAGGATCTCTGCAACCATGAGAAAGAGCGAAAGATCATTACGTACAAATTCAGTTTGTCTTAGTTGACATGATGGTGTCCATCCATTTAGTTACCTTGTTGCACCGAGACCCACATTGTGAGGAAAGATGGTCGCCTTGTACACGTTGTTGTTCCCATGAACGGCATCGATCCCGTAAATCATTGGGATCCCAAGCCTCGTCGACAGAGAACCCTTTTGAAAATCATTGACCATATTGATCCAAGTTTGAGCAGAAGCCTGCTGAGCGGGAACACTCCCTCCCCCACTTAACACACTCCCTGCATCAAAACAAAAGAAATAAGCCATTCTTTCCACAATCCACACAATCCATCAGGCCTGATTTAATGCAGAATACATATTGAGTATTGGACGATAAGGACAATTACCGATGTAGTACTTCTTCATGACCTCAGCGGATGCGACGCTGCGGTCGATCTGGACCATCTGCCCGATCTTCTCCTCCAGGGTCATTCGGCTCATCAGGTCCTTGATTCGAGCATTGATGGGCTGCTTGGGGTCCTTGTACATCAGGTATTCTGCTCCTGAGACATCAGCACAGCAACAAAAGAGCAGCAGCAGACCCACCACAGAGATGGGAGTCATGAGACTCCTCGTCATCTTCTCTACTCCCGATGAAAATGCCGATTCTACCAAGAATGCCAGACTGCGGCCCCCGCTGAGAAAATGAAATCACTGCAAGGGATTGGCAGAGGACAAACACCTCACCGCATAGTCTTTGGATAAAACTTGACAGATCTTGACACTGATAAGCCAAAAGACGGCAAAATATATATGGGGAACGATAAGAGCGCTAACAAAATCAGGACAGAAGCTGAGATTGCGTAAATGGCGGCCACTGATAAGGATCAATAAATCTGCGTTTTAGCAATTTGAAATCAGAACACAAATGGAAAGCAATGCGCAGTCTCCAAATTCATTCATTAATTCATCCGTAGTTTTTTGCAACTCTGGTAGTCAAAGATATGGGTCCTTTTTTTCCCAAGAACTCGAAGCGGAGAAGTAGAACTCACGCCGGGGACTAGTAGAAATGTGGAAAGACTTCTGCTCCTGGGAGATGCAGTGACCATAAGTCTCTTTGAGCTGCCTGTCTTCGATCGTCTGCAGATCTGTTTACTTTGAGACGAGAAGAACAGAGTCTGTCGACATGGATATTTATAGATATTTTGGTTGCATCGTATTCGGGGAAAAAATTATCTCAATTTCACCCTTTTCCGGAGTATATATATATATATATATATATATGTATGTATGTAATATTTACCTGTTTTGTTTTGGTGTTATCGGTTATAGTGACCAATGATACTTATCCAATATTAGTCAATTACATTATTGGATTAATTATCATACGAGATATGTTAAAATTTATCTTTTATATTTTATTATAATAATAATATGGTAAATATTTTGATTAACTTTTATCATTACATTATTAAAAATATTAATTATGTACATATATTATTGACACATTTATATGAATAAGTTATGAGTTGAATTTTTTTATATGAACTATTTAAACACTACATAATACCAATTATTATCCTCAACATAGCTGAGTCATTGCTCTCAACCGAGATCTTTGTGTTCATACTATAGTGGTAAGATCTATTATTTTCTTGGTTCAATTCCGGTTCAACAGTTGGATTCAAATGCGAAAACCCTACCGATGGAGAGAGTGTTTTATTCAATCGTATTATCATGCCATGACACTGTTTAATAAAAGTTTAACATATATTAAGTAATTATTAACTTTTTGGGGTTCAATGAAATCTTTTGTGTTATGTTTGGCAGAGGTAATAGAACATGAAAATGAATGAATTTGATACAATAAAATAGTATAGTGTAAGGAGAAAATTAATAATTTTTATAATTATCTTACTACTCATTGCTATCAAATACGGTGTTAGTTTATTTAATATTTTTTATTTTTTAATAAGTAGAAGACTATCCTTTTATGAATTTTTATTATTAGATGATAATATCACGTGAGATTATCACATGACGAAGACAATACGTGACTGTTGTGTCTTCCTACCAATGGTAGAAGAATTCAACAATAAAATCATTTAATATTGATAAAATCTTATATGGCAAACAATTGAATCGATTAGTAATAATGATGAAATTTCATGTATTATACTTTTTTTTTTAATTTCTTTTTTCTCCATAGAATAAATTAAGAGGAAAATCTTCTTACGGTACGTCTCTCATCACTGGAATCATTTGGCCATTGTAAAAAAGTCTAATATAATAATTAAATAAATCAATTAATGATGACAAAATCCCGTAGTTAATTCAAACAATTAATATATATGCTCCTCCTCCTTTGTCATCCTTTTTTCCATGGGAGGAGAAATATTCTAATATATATATACGTAATAAAAATCTTATAATTACAAAAATGTTTGAAATATTTTGATATCTTTTTTTTTAAATAAGATTTTAAACTCGAATTTTTTTAAATGGAAAGAACTTATACTGTGAAAGTTTTACATGGTAAATGAGTAAATTAAGTTTAAACTAGATTTAAATTAGTTACGGTTAAATTATTTTTGAATATAAGTTTATTTTATATTAAAAAAATTAAAAGTGTTATGGTCTAATAATTGGATTTCAACGGTTGATTATAACTCTTTTATGTTTCTCTTAGAGTTCTTTTAAAATAAACGGATAGGATAATCGCTAGACTGGTGAGATCCTATAAAATCTATACCTATTTTATTTTATTAGATTTATATTTATATTTATATTTTATATTAAATTTTTATTTAATATAATCATTTATTAATTATTTTTATTATAAATTATATTCCATCCATTAAACTCTCAATCCGACTTATTAACCTATACCAACATCAATTCCTAGTTATATCCAATTTTAAAAACTACTGTAATTTGCATTTGAGTTCAATTAATTTACTAAAAGATGGGCATATACCTCTCAATACATGAAATCCTTTCAACTAAATATGTACTAAATAAACCAGAACTCGAGATCTTAATTATAGATATAAGATCCTGGGCTGACCATCTCAATAGACCTGTGGCAGGTTTGGAGATTCCGTATTTGCGTGGAATTCCGTCCCAAAGTCTCAACATGGTCGGTCATCGTTGCGGTCATAATTACACTTATACGAAGTAAAAAATTGGGGTCACGGTGTCACTTTTATGGTCGGACGGCACCACGTCATCAAAAGATAAATATAAAAAATAAAAGAGTCAACTCCACCATTTTAAATAGGCAGTGTCTTTAACTAAAACCGGATAATTTCAGTATTTTAAATGCAATCCACGAGTACACGTAATCGAATCGTCAATCATATCGACTTCTTGAATTTTATTAGGATTTCGGATACGTGGCACAGGACACCGATTGCTTAGTTTGTCTCGTATATTGACACTTGAATATGAAAACTCACACGTGACATAGTGTGAGATGACTAGTCATCATTTTATTTAATATTTTAAGTAGATGTCCAATAATTATGTTAGGTCACTATGGAACTATATACTAAAAATACTGCTTGGGACAATTGTATTGGCCTAGGATTAGAATTAAGAAACTTGGTTTTAATCATTGATATTTTATACACCTGTCAATTCATATCATTCAGGTATCATCTAGACTGGCCGAAAATAAAATAATTATTTTTAAAAAATAAATTTAAATAAATTCATATTTTAAAATAATTTTTTTCAATATAATTAATAAATCAATCTAAATTTTTTTATTAATTTAAAGAAACTATAAATATAATTAATCAAAAATTCAATTTCTCTTATAATTTTTATTTTTATTATAAATATTATTTTTATGTGTTAGACTAGCATGATTTACTTTTATAATGTACTTGAGCCATACTTTTGGGCTGGACGAATTTCTGACGCGTATATCCATAAGCTCCAATTTAACCGATATAATATTATGTACAATAAATGTATTATTTCAAAAAATGACATGGAATGGTGTATTATTTTACTAAATTAATCGATAATTCTAACAATTTATAAGACTTAGTGGGGAAAAAAAATCAACCAGCATTACCTCAATAAGAAATTGCAACCTTTGGATATGCATAGTGAGAAAAACTCATTTCTTTTCTCTTTTTTTTCGGGAAGATTTATTTGTTCTATAATTTATCCTCCATTGTTTCCATCACAATCTGAACCATTTAGAATCTAAAAACCTGTTTGATTATGACTAATCTAAATTCAAGTCGAATTAGTCAACTCAAGCGATAAATATCTTCCGTTCTAAGATTTCTATATTCACAAAACTTGAATTTGAAAAAAAAATACTTAGAACACAACCAAATTATGGTGATTTTCATTCATTTTACTTAGCACATCCAAAGACAGAAACAAAAAAAAAATCGAAGGCATTATGGCAACTTTTCAACTAAAAAGACAGACATCTTCTTGTTTTATATAATAATAATAATAATAAATAGGAGATGAGTCATGATCGTTATCTTTGAATCAAGAGATGGCAGATATTTGAAATTAGCAAAAGGAAGGTTCTTCTTAGGTCGTCGGTCATACCTTTCACATACATACATACATATGTATGTATGCTTATACAAATATTTACTCATCTGCACCATTGGCCTCGCAAGAGCATCCATAGTTCTGAAGAGAATAAACTTTTTATCCTTTATGAAAAACACACAGAAAAAGGCAAAGGGTGAGACACGGCAATATCATGAGATGTTACTATTTGACAATTTGCTAATTTACTTTCGACTCCGATAGGTAAAACTGCTCGTATATTATGTACTCACACGTATGTTCACCTAGGGTTTAATGAAATCGCAAGGATAAACTCGGGAATTTTGAAAGTAGCATAAACTATTTTTGCAGGATCTCTTCCATTCACGGGGATTGACTATACCGGCCATGAGTAGAGGAGGAGCAAAGGCTCCTACTGGGGTAGGCGAGGAGGCCCAACTTTATGCTGGTAAATTTTGTCTCTACTTACACTCTTACAATTTTCTCGACAATTATTGAGCGCGTACGTGAAACGCGAGTTTTCAATCTTGGATGGCTAGAGGGGACGAATGACAGAACCCGATGATTTACTTTTGCAAATACGTCAGCTAACATTCCACGTGCAGAATAATAAATTCGTGGGGGCACGTCTCAATAATTGTTCTGTCGGGTCCATCTGAATCGGTTAAATCCAGAGGAAGCACACGAACGAGACTCGGATGGCATTATCACATTACTGCCCTCGCGCTTGGGGAGTGCTCTTCGAGGTGCCCAAGTTCGTGTCTCCTAAATTTGTTTTAAGTACTCAAATCTTATTATTATGTGCGAGATTTATTAATAAGTTTTTAATTCAATCTTTCATATAAAAGTCGATCCTATTTAGAGTTATATCATAATTCTGGATGTTGTCTTTTGGAACTTACCCATTTATTAATTATCATCCATACTGTCCAATCCAATTTGATACACAAGAATTGAACCAAAATGGTTTTAGGAATGAAATGGAATCGAAAGGGAAAATGTTACACCAATCATACTAAAACTCATAATTTTAAAATCGGACCGGGCTGGAACTAGTGTAGGCATGAGTTCATGGGTCGGACCGATGGTTCAATTGATTGAACCACATGTTTAATAATATAATATAAATAATAAATTTATATAATATTAAATATGATTTATAACAAAATATATTAAAATAACCATTATATTAAATAAAAATTTAATATAAAATATAAA
>CXYZ01008245.1:318369-349310 GCA_900006705.1 Sonneratia caseolaris
GTTTTGAATTTTTTATTTTATTTATGAAAATAGATATAAAAGTACAGCCAATAAAGTAGATAAAGAAATGTTGGTTCTTTAATTCAACCCCTGGAATGGAATGGAATGAGAGTAAGAAGAAATTGAAATAGTAGTCATTACATCTCTTTTTTGAGTAATCAACGGTGACAAATGAAATGGAAGCCAAAATGATCATTTCAATTTCAATTGTATTCACGTGTATCAATTGGGTTTTATTACCTTATAAACAATTAGTTATTTCAAAATCCTTTTAAAATTGTCTCTCTAGTTGAGTCAAATTTGACCACTTGCGTTCAATTCCCCATTGAGCACGTAATGGGCTAGCTACTCTTCGGTCGATGCCCAACTCCGTCTCTACCGGTCGAGTCCGACAGTCTTCACTATTTTAGACTAGTAGACAGTTTAGATAGATTACCCCTAATAAATATTCCATGGTTATGAATTATAGTCAACTCTAATATTATGTGTAATATCAGGAACCTATAATAAAAAAATATTAGTTTAGATTACTCTTAAAATTCTTTCGTATAATCTTTTTTTTCTTATACCATCAATGTCGAATATGAGATGTAACACATAATTCTTGATAATATATATACTCTTATGATGAATTTTGAAAATAAAAGAAATTAATTGATTTGGGTGTTCAATGGAACGACAAATGGGCAAGGTATCAATGCTTGATAAGATCATTAATTATGTAAAATTCATCCGGCTCGAAGTCAAAGTTTCAGTCTCTCTCTCTCAACTATAAAATAGCGACAGAAGTTGCAGGGTAAAGGAGGAAGAAGGCTCGGTAGCGGAGGCGAAGCGAGGAAGAGGGCGGTGGAAGTGGCAGGGAAGCGGAGGAGAGAGAGGATGAATACAAAATGTCCTATTTGCCCTCGTTCTATTCCAGAATGAGGAAGAATGACAAAGGTAAAATAGACTTTCCACCCAACTAAGGCCCTCAGATGGCTTTATCATGTCCGCTTCCGTCGGGCACATCAACAGGATTCCACGTAAGTGTAAAGGACGGAAAAGTAGACGGCAGAGTAAATATGAAGGTTAACGTGTAGTTTATGTCTAATTCAAATGAGCAGAAAGATTTATATTAAAATTAAAAAAAATTAGTTAAAATTTGTAGTCATTGAAATATTAATCCCAAATTGAATAATAAGATGAAAATGCCAAAAAAATAAAGTCCAGACCCTTCGAGCTTCCCTTGCCTACACGGTGAGATTTGACGTGATATAGGATGGCTTCAGTGACCGTGGCGTCCGGGACTTTAAAATGCCTCGGTCTATTCTCACCACTTGAGATGATTAAGTCAAGATTTTCTCCAGTCTTTCAAACTTCCCTTCCAGCACAGTCGGACTTGACCAGGGATATGCTCAGTCAGAGGACATTTAAAAAAAACTGTATATTTAATTATTTTATTATAGTTTAATTAGTATTTCACCATTAACGAAATAAAATTCCTGATAAATACAAGTAATTTTCAAACTTTTTTTTATATGTGAGTTAAATTTTATGAATAACAATAATTTACATTATAAAAATTTTACATTTTAATACGTTTATTTGCCTTGAATTTGAGGTAGAATGGCAAATGGTTGAAATTTCTCCCTCCCATCAATCGCGCTTCCCTTCCCTTACTGCACGGTCGGACTTGATCGATCATAGGATTCCAAGTCGATAGATGTTGAAACGTGCTATGCTGTTATATACCCAAATTGTCCTGGGGAAAAATTGTATGAAATGTGAGAAAACACTGGTCCAAAGATCACGGGAGGACATTGAAATCCAAAAGTTGAAACTTCAAAAATGGATTGTGATCAAGGCATTTCACGCAAACTATGCTGAGAGTAGGGAAAAAAAAACATTTCCCAAAGTTCCATCGCAAATATTAATTATTAAAAAACTAAAAAAAATTAATTTACTCTTAAAAAAGTTTAACCAACCCTAAAAATATAATTATTAAACAGAAAATAAAAATGAAGATATATTAATATACTATAAACGTTGTATAAAATATTTCCAGCCCGGCTATTTATTGAGCCCGCATTTCAGCTTTGTAAAATCACCTTGCTTGTGATTTCATCTTCAAAATATTCCAATCCTTTCAACTTCTCCATATACTTGTTTTTTTCTTTTTTCGTTTTCAATATCTTGAACTATTTCACAACAGAATTATTCTTATGTTTTCCCGATTTAGGACATATGCTCTCGTGGTATCTACTTGTATGTGGCAATATTCAATATGATTTTGTATGACTATCTATGTTTATTCTAGTAGTACATTGCCCTAAGTAAACATTCTCATAGCTTTTAATCAAGTTGGCTTTAATCAAGTTAGGATGACTTGGTATTGCCTTCTCTCAACCAAATTTAATTTGAATTTTATAAATGTAAAAAATTTATATGGTAAGAATTTTACTTTTTACTAAATTGATACAACTCAAATATAAATTAATTATAATGAATAATGTGAAAAAAAATCTACTAATTATGTTGAGAATTGAAATAAGGAGATTTACAATTTATAGAGTGATGCAACCTTGCACATTATCCGTATATGTGCAGCCAGTCCAGTAAAGATGGGCAGACGGGCTATCAATTCACTTGGAGTTGGGTACGTGATGCCGAGCCCTTCATCGATTCTCCAAGATTGTTGCATGGACCTACATCTCGTACCAAGTCACCTGGACGAATGAATAGGCGCTCTGGCAAGAACTGATCATTGCTCACGATATCTAATTGGCGACGGGCAAGGTTCAGTCAGATCCGAAGTAATCTCATCCGGCAATGGTTTCTTACCACAAATTCGACCGAGAGCTGAGTAATTGCTCATATTACATGCACGTCCCTCGCGATATTTGACTGTGGTAATCAGTCAGACTCGAATTTATCTCAATTCTCTTTCTCTCTGTTTCACGCACATACACACGCTCACAGGTTGCTGAATTCCCTAAAAGACAGCAGCTGCCCGCCCCCACTCAAATTGGGAGAAAATATTGAAATTGATGTGGGTTAAGTGTAGAATTAGGAACCGATTTGACACAACCGGGTGTGGTGGGATCGAGAATTGTGAAATGACAGAGAATCTACTTGTCGATTACGAGGAATGCCGAAAATTTCAAATAAATAGGAAGAAATCATAAATTTTATTTCATTCAAAATGAGGAAGAGAACAATAATTTAAAGATAGGAAGCTAATAAAAAGAAATTATAGTGCAAAATTAAGGATTTAAGCAAAGGAATTAATCCTGCCAAAAACCATCAGGACGCATCGCAAAAGTCATCTTCCGTGCTGAATTCGACACTTTTGACCTTCCAATCAAACTGGTTTCTTGAGAGTCTTCTGGGCCTTCTAACGCTCCAACTTGTCCATGAAATCAAATCCCACTTGTGTTAACATTACGATTAAACTCCAATTGAATGCCACAATTTCCCACCATTATGTGGGAAATTATAATGGACTAGTTCACCCATACATATGCATTCATAAAGAGAGATATGACGGATCTAATTCCATTAAAGTTCAAGTTTAGTCGGTTCTATGTGAGCGGATGTGAGAAAAATCCCACATGTTAAAATGGGCAGGGCATGCAAGTCTAACGCCTATTAGATTCCTATCTATTCAATTCACTTCTTCCCATGATTCCATTCGATCCATTCTAATAAGGATTACTACTGACAATTGGCCGATCCGACTTAAGCCACAGCCGACCATCAGTTTGGGCCAAAGCCATTCCCCGGCAGCCGATTCGCTTAGTCGGATCCATGACTGACTCCCCAAGTTGATCTCACATATGCCACCGCTATCCCACCGATTGACCCTCTTGATCGGACCCATGGACAAATCCCTTGGTTGGGCCTCACGACATATAAACCCTCAACCAGGTAAGCTGATCCATAAATATCTCGAAACCTTGAAGTAAATAAGGTATCTGAGTAATCTTATCCGTCACATGCATATATTCTTTCTCTTCTCCGTTTTATACTTTCCGCTCCTGAGCCGGTGCACAGACTTAAGTTTTGAGACTAATCCGGGCCACCATCTCCAAACTAAACTTGCTTGCAAAATACCCGCTAGGACCAACTTGGACGACCAGAGGCCAGCTCCTCTTCACCCTCACATCAGCCAACCTTAACCCGAAAAGGTGGCATCCGGCCTATGAGGCCCGGTCAGTTATCCGAGGAACCCATCACATTCCATTCCGTGATGGCAAAAGAGCCATTACGTGTGTATAAAAGTCTGGCTAGGGCTCCATTGGGCATTCATGGGCTATTGATTTCGTCCCACTGTCGTATCTTGGGCTCACTTTTGTATTTTCGTTGGGCCCACAACCATCTCAACATATATGGTCCTGCTGGTGTCGTCTTAGCCAGAAAAATTCAATTAGAAACCATAATTATGCCAACGTGTTGTGATTTCTTATATTGTCAATAAACTTGTTAAGTTAATCAGTATGAGCCGAGGAACAAAGAAAGGCTACTTCATGGCCATCTCTCCCGAGTAATGGATAGAACTACATTATGTTCCATCCTAAAATACCCAATATACCAGTAAAAGAGCTCATCGATAACTTGCTGTTACAGATACGCAAAATTGTCGAATTAACCAACATCAGCATCAACAGAATGAACGTTTCTGTTAACATCAACAGAAGACCAAGCGTGAATTACCTAGTTTGCTTATACCTCACGAATAAGCTACCTCATTTCTTTTCCAAATCTCTCAACTTTAGTACATTAGACATAGCTACTACGCAACCTCACAATGGGACAAAAGCCAACTTGAAGAAAAGCAGTTAAACTCCGTTGCGCGAGATAACGTTGAGTAAGTTCCTCAACCACCTAGTACACGCACTGCTTGTTGAAATGCTCGGGTTTTTATAGTTTGTTTATTTACCTGGCAAATTCAAAAGCAGATCCGGACATAATAATTAAAAAAAGAAAAGAAAAGAAGAAGAAGAAGTAAGTCAATTACAAATGACACATCGATTAGACATAATTTTACTACCTTGATAATGGTGCCCTTGTCAACGGACTTTGCAGCTGGGACGGCTCGGTCAAGAATTTCTCGACAAAGACATGACATGTCACATATAACACTTCTCATCGCAGTGGGGTGCATCATTGTTATTTTATTCATCCAATTAAAATCGGAATTAACTCTTTTCATGCTTTTTGAGTCATTTCAGAATCAGTTTTGATACTTATATAATCTCTGAGAAGTAGATAAAAGGACATGCAAGAGGAGAGATTATGCGTGAATGATCAGGTAGCCTGGTTGTCTTGCAGGAGTTGCTGAGGCTCACAATGGTTATACTCGTTAGCCTGGTTCAAGGAAAATCATACGAGGTCACCAATGCATGCTGAAGCTAGGGGCTTTGTTGTTACTTGCAAACTTTTGTCATCATTCAACTGGAGGAAAACTTCTGTCATCTCTGATTGGCTACAATTACTCAATTCAGGCTCTGGGTTCAGATGAAAATCCCCCTCGTGAAATAGATAGCATTGTCTGCAGTGTTAAATCTACTGGTACTCTTTTTGATGAACATAAATTTGGATGGGTGATAGATACAAGAATAGAGACGCACATCTCGCGGGTCAAATAAGAATGCATTCTCACGAGCAGGGATTACTATTTTCAAAAGCCTAGAAGTAGGGCTTATTTAAAAACTCAATTAATGATAGTGGCCAAATTTTCTATAATGTCACGATCTTATAATATAGCATAAATGGTCCCATAACTTTTAAACTTATAATATTATGATGTCTACTATCATTGATTTTTTTTTTTGTAAATACACATATGTCATATTGATGTGGGCTTTTAGGCCCACACGGAAGTTGATGTGTTGACATTATAGAGAATTTTGAATAACTTAGAAATCCTCAAAGTCTGCATCTCCATTTATTACGTGAAATTTGAATAACTTAGATATCATAAGGACTGAATTTATAACTGACAATGAAGATCACAACCCCAAATTGTATGTAATTATGTGAAATTTATTGATTCTCAACTATACTCATGGTAGGAATCGAATTAATTATTTGGATACTATAAATACTAAATTAATGATATAATTGTTGATATATAATGGTCGAAATAAATCCAACAATTCCACCCCCATGGTAACAAAATTCGTGCGTATGTCGTCCATAAAATAACCCGACGTCTACTGTCTTGGGCACCACTGTGCCGTGACTCATGGGCTATCGATTTTGGCCCACTATCGTATACTGGGCTCCCTCTCGCACTCGTATCTGGGCAAGAAAATTCAATTAGGAGCCTTACCGTGCCAATGTGTAAGTTCATTAACAATGTGTTTATCTCCATTCATGTGATATATGTTATAAGCCCATAACCATTTAGTATATCAATAAAAAGTGTTCTCAATATCTGCTATATATATATATATATTATATAACCTCAAGAAGTAAAACTTTTCTCTTGAATGTAATTAGTTACGCAATGGCATTTGAGAGACTCAAATGTGGCAAGAAGGGAAGAATCATTCCACGTGCTAGCAAGTTCCAGATGTCTAATTGGTACCATCTGATTCTGATTACTTGGCCTTGATGCCTGGTCATCTGATCGGATGGATGTGACCGATGTAGACCTAACCTGCACATAACGAGAAGAAAGCCAACCAAGACGATGCTGAAGACAAATAATATACGGTTCGATGAAATGATGATCACCTAATCATTACCGATGCTTTGTTTATATGGTGAAGAGTAATTCCAGATAGCCGAGCTGTTCATTGATGTCATCTCTTGAGAATCGAAAATTGCAGTGATGATGATTATCTACTATGCTAAAAAAACACAACTGCAATTAGATGATACAACATAATAATAAAGTGAGAAAATAATAATACATCAGCGTAAAAATTATTAACTAGAATATGTTATATTTTAATGAATAATTAAAATTAAAATTAAAATATATTATAAAATTATTTTTAAAATATAATAATTCGTTGGCCAATAAATAAAAACTTGTTCGGCAAAGTTAATTTTGAAGTGATAGGTTGCAGCTAGAGAATAAAAAAATGAAAATTATAAATAAAAACTTTAGTGTGTAGCAAATTTTAACGTTAGTTTAATTTTGAAATTGAAAACTAAAAGATTCAAAGTAGCTTCGTAAGGTTGTACGTAACTACTACTAGTACTCATTTTAAGTGGATATATGCACTTTTTTTTTCTTTCAATATTCACCGTTAAATTTTAGAATACCGATAAAATTTAACTAATATTAATTTAAATCGAGATAATATGCTCAAATATAAAGCTTTTATCATTATTGGCTCAATTTATTTATGAAACTTGAATTTTGAAATTTTATTTTAAAGATAAAAAAATGTCGAACTATCTTTTTTATTATTAAAAACAATAATGTGACAGTAGTAACAACTTAATTGCACCTGCTATTTAATGTTTGAACTTTCATATCTGACCGTGGGAGGCCTAGCATAGTTCAAGAAATCGGTCTCTTGAGACCGTACCTAAATAGCATACAACTAGTAAATGACTTAGGCACTAGAGTGAATTTGAATCTAGAACATTGGACTCTCATGCAGTTTTAAATCACTAACCCACCACACTCGGTGGTGAGCTACTACTGATAACAATGTTGGTTAATGTGTTTTTCTTTGTACTTTGAGTTCTTGGAAACCAAGTTCTTTGCAATCCAAAACTAAATTATATCTGTAAGAAAGACAATTAATGAAATAGGTGCAAATAAATTTTTCACATGAAAGTATATGTTCGACTCATAGGCTAAAATAAGTACGTATGTAATTTTCAGAGGGCTTGAGCCTGATTATTGTTAGAATTAGAGGTTAAATAGTTATCAGTAATAATCTGTACACGTGAAAATGCATATCTGCAGATAACAGCCAAAAAACGAAGAATCACATTAACCCTTGTTCCAAATACACAAGGGTTGGCTGTCTGACGGGAATCCAACTAAGTTATGAATGATTCCTAGGGTTTATACTCTCCATTTCTAATAAAATACCAGCCATTATCAAGCTTTTGGTTAAGAGTACATCGAAAAACTTCGCTATGATTTGGTAATGTTAATTGACAGGAGACACATCTGTTGTGTCCTTGTCATCATCGTCCTCGGACTTGGGCAAGACAGCAAAAAATCGGCTTATACATACATATGTCGATTGATTCCTAAATTGGACAGAATCCAATGTATTTTTATTGATGGTTTATTCGTGGGAGCGCATGAATGATCAAGAAAAATCAACAGAAAACAGTACGATGATATACGATGGACTGAACAATAGGGTACCTGCGAAGATCATCATTATCTCTCTTCCAATAGGAGAAGATGGGTATGAGGAATGAAGCCTGGTCCGAGATCGGCCTCTTTAACTATATGCATCTACCATTTCAATAGATATTTACCTACTCATATAAACATGTATGCATATTTATTCAACTCAATTACATTCTTTATCAGTCAATCCAAATCTCTAATTGGGAAATTTGTTGGTCGTGATTCCATAGAGATCTTGATAACTAGAGAAAGTTGAGATCAGACCAACCCAAACCATCATTTGGCTTGGATTGATATGGAAATATCAGCTCTGCTGACATGGAATAAAAGCTATAGATAGAAGAAGAGGACGTTGCTGATTCACTAACTCTAGAACTTACTCCTTCTCTCACTCATGATTTGATAATTATGACCAAAACAAGATTTGCAGGGATCCCTATCCTATAATGAAAGAAATAATAAGCCCATAAAACAATACCAAGAAGACTATATATGTACAGCTAGATGTATATGGATGTACATGGATGCAGATCTTGGGTCAGACTTCATTCCAAACACCCATTTTCCTTCATCTGGCTCCGAGAAAGGATCACCACCCAAAGTTTCCAAGTAGGATTGAGATCACCAGCAAGAACTCGATCCACCGGTGGAGCTGTTCCTCTTATATATACATACATAGAGATATGCCCAAGAAGATATGCACTTCATAGGTGAGTGAATATCTTGCACCAACCACGGAGAGATGAGATGGACAGGAGGAAGGGCTTCAACACATCGGTAGAAAGAACGGAGAGAGCGGAGAAAAAGCGCTTCTTCAAGAGAATGAATAAACTATAAATGAGAAGAAAAGGTACAATAAGTAGAATTTAATATAATGTTACCATTTTTAATACAAGTAAAAATAATTTTAAATTTATCTATTTTTTCCTTTATTGCAAAAAATACATTAATAACTTGTGTTACTGAGGGAAAAAAGGCACAAACACACATGATAGACAGGTCATTGTATGGGTAGAATAATCAAAAGTGCTTGTAAGGATGAACTTGTCCTCTTCTGAGAGGCTTTATTGGGGAAAGAGAAGCCTGCCTTCACTGTGGGTCCATAATTTTTCTCCTTTTTTTAAATTCTATTTTTGTACTATTTTCCTTTCTGTGGAAATTAAATAATTCCAAATTTTACTCAAAAGCCAAAAAGTAATTAATCGAAATTATAAAAAAGGGAAAGAAAAAAGAAGCACTGAAAATGACGAGGACCAAAGGACAAAGCATGGAGGGGGACATTCACCTACACCCACACCCAAACTGAAACTCCAATAGTTTGTTTACTTTCCGTTATCTTTTTGTAGATGCTTAGTTCATAGACAATAAAAGAGAACAATGCTTATGACAAGTAAATAGAACAATTAAACCACATCGTATTATGTTTGACTAATTTGCATTAAAGTGGTTATGGTAAAATATCTCTTTTGATATGGATGTGGGTCGTATTTAATATAATAAGTTGATGTTACATTTAATTTGACAAAAAAATTAAGTGAATTTCTGCATTAATAATTGATAATATGATTTCTAATAAAAAATAAGATAAAAAGAAAATTTATGACCACTAAAAAGAGTTTGTTTCACTTTTTTTAATGTACATCACATTCTATTTAAAATTTCGATAAATTTGTCTTTGATTAAGTCAAGTTTAAGTTAGCTCAACCGTTAAGTATAAAATTTTCTCAATTTGATTTTTTTTCTAATACTCAAACATATGATGTTATTAACGATAGATTCGAAATTATGTCAATGAAATCGTTACTAGTGTCCTTTACTATTTGGCCCACCGGGATGATTTGACTTAAGAATAGTCTTTGAACAAGTGGGAGTGTTTGTAGAGGCAGGGCCCTTTGGGGATTTTTGCTCGATAGATTGAATGATTTGATTATTTTTCCACTTGCCAGCCTCTACAACAAGGTTTTTAAGACAAGATCTCTTATTGATTCATTTTGTAGAAGAACCTTGTGGAGAATATTCACAAATTTGTAAGTTGAAAAATATAACCTGCAATGACCCTATACTATCGTAGCATTCCAATATTACTCATATGTGTAGTCGAATGTGTGTGCAAAAGAGGTAATAGAGATGAATCAAATAGCATGAGTCTCAGTTAGGATGGGTCAAACTCGACATAGATGGTGCCTCAAAGAGAAGCCCAAAGCTTGCTGGGGCTAGAGGATTATTGAGAGATGAGAGTGAATAGCTCTTGTTTGGTTTTGCTCAAAACATTGGAATGGCAACTTCAGTTGTTGCTAAGCTTTGGGGGTGTCTTGACGGTACTTGGACATGCTTGGATCTTAGTTTCCATAGTCTTATCTTAGAAGTAGACTCCGAATTAGTTCAAATAAGTATTTATGAGTAAAATAGATGTGGTCCACATTTATCTTATTTTATCGATCAAATTCATCGCCTGTTGGCTAATGAGTGGAATACCGAAGCGAGACATATTTATCGAGATACTAACGCTTGTGCAGATTAGTTAGCAAGGACATCACTATCCTCATCACTTAGTGTCCATGTCATTCATCATCCACCAACTAGTTTGGGAGTGTTCATCATAGGTGATATTGTAGGGGTTTTCTTATCCCACTTTGTAGGTCTTAATTTTTATTATTGTATCAGGCACAACTCCATTATTTCATTGAAAAAATATATATATAACATACAACTCTTACTATGTTAGCAGTGTGTTAGGATGAGCAAAAGAATAAAAGAAAATTGATGAGTCATTTGTTGGGGGTGAACATCAATGAACACCCAAGATGATTAGGCACGGTTATTGGACGGTTGAGTCATATTGGGGACACATCGCTAGGAAATTTTCCATGCCTCGCCGGTCATCTCAACTTTGGGTCTTCCTTTTCTTTATTGGAACACTCCCTACCACTGGTGGATGACCCAATTGGTCCTACTTGCATTTCCTCTTGTTTCATAGAAGAAAGGGGGGGAAAGAATAATAGAGACAAGGCTTCAACTAACTGTTGTGTGCCAAAAAGGAATTAAAAGGTACCAAAAGAGATGACTTTGAACTTTGAAGCTTTTGACTACATCATACATATTCACCCTTTTTAGGCCCAGAGGTGTCTGGAAGTTATGTGGCCAATATTTGCTCAGCCAAAGCGGTCTTTGATCAATCATTGTCAACTCCATTTGCCCCTAGAAATGAACCTTGAGTTTAGGTTTAGTTAATCACAACTATTGACTGTTATAACTTGTGATGGCTAACTTGTTCAATTATGTGCTTTGCAAACCTCATCTGTTACCCTGCATCTTGTAAGTAAGCCAGCATTCTTAGTCTTAGACTCTTATGTACATCATCAAGTCCATGTTGATTCAAGTCACAACACCTCATTTATACCTGTTAGAGGTGAGCTATGGAACGATTACAGGACCATTTCACTGACAATAGACATGCGCGAGAATTTCATTTCCGTTCTTCCTCAGTTTACATCAATCTCTTAGTTGATTCTCTCCATGATACCTTGTTAGATTTCACCTATTTGGTTTATTCCTTGGCATTTGTTTGGAAGATTTGGGAACACTATTTGATGCTGACTAAACTGAGATTTTCTAGATAATGATCCGATCTTACCCATTACTCTTAATGATGAACTCAGAAATCATTCATAATGATCATTTTGCCCCTCAAATTACGAGTCACCCATGTTGGGTCTCTAGATCGGGATCTGATGCTATGGTTTTTGTTCGAGATCATACTATTTTTAGTGTTATGGGCATTATCATCATGGGTGAGAATTATAGCCCAACATTTGTCGGTACTGAATTAAATGGTAGGCAAATGCATGTTTAGGCTCGAAAAGGCCCTCTAAGCTGTGAAAATCTTGTGTATATCACGAAAAACTAAGTTGAAACTCAAGCCTGTCAATGAAAACATGGTTGATATCTGTTGTTATCTCTTAACAGCATGAACAATGGGACATTAAAATAGATATTCTAATGAACTGCATCCTTAATCAGTCGTAGTCCAGGCACCATGAATCATGAAATTCCACCATATGATACCTCCACGAACTATTGCTTTTACAATTGTGCTTCATCACTCAGGACTTGCATTAATGGTCCACAATGCGGTGCTCCTATCTTTGCTAGATGATTGAAAGAGAGTGCATTTTCACCAACTGGAATGACAAAAGGATTTATGCTTCCATAGAAAGCCACAAGAACAACCCTCTTCATAGATCTCTGTCTGGTGGAGGCTACATCGTATGTAGAGCGGCCAAGTGCTTTTTGGGCCAGCTCAGTTCTCTTATCCAACGATCAATGCACTGGGCTCATCTCATGGAAGGAAAAGCCAAAATGTAGTTGTCGATGTTGGCTGCCTTGACGCATGTGAGCCCAAATGATAACATGTTCTGTTATTATATCAAATTTTCACTGAAAAAGATCTATTGGACAATATTGTTTTTATCAAAATTCCAATGTGGGATTTTATTATATCAACAAGTCTCAGTGGAGTTCTCGTGAACACTCTGCGTGCAGCAGCTTTCTGCTGTGCTACATCGGGAATGATAGTGTTCCAGGGCCTGCTCATTCAACTATCTAAGGGTCACCTCGTTGAGGTAGATGTGATGGGCTTACTGAATTGCATGAGTGATATTGAGCAAATCACTTAGACAAGGAGGTGGCTGAAGCTGCTGCAGAGTTACAGACACATTGCATCCCAGTGAAACCACCTCTATGATCTTGGAGTTAAAACCCACTTAGCTGTTATGTAATGTTTCTCTTCTGAAATAGTGAAAATTCATTTTGGTTGTATGGAGTTGAAGATTCGAAACCAAAATCCTGTTGGTTGTATTTGCCGAAATCATATGGCTGACTTTGTCTTGATGAATGTGCTGACAGGCCGGGATGTTGTGTGCTCTCGGGACCAGAGTTCTTTTAATGTTCGTGCTTTAATAGTGATCATATTCTTGGCATCGTCAAGAAACACAGGAACTTTCAGAACTGAAATATGACTCCCGGTGTCCAAAGTTGTCATCATCTACTGCTCGAGCAGGATGGAAAGACTAATATTTACAGCATGAGCCCAATCTCCTCTGGTCATTGGTTCGCTCCAAGGTTTATTATAGTCATGTAGTTCATCAAACAGTCCTCCTGCAGACACTGAGATCACCCAGAGACGGAGAGCTCTCAGAACGAACACGATACTGACAACGTTAGGCTTCGCTTTGCCATATTTCAGCTGGCAGTGGTAGCCGTCCAAGTTGTGTCGTGTCAGTAAAAAGGTGATTGAATCACTTCGTTTAGCAAATTCCCAAGTCGGATGTGATTCCCCGACGCAATGTGTTGCAATTGCGGGGAAGTGATAGGCGGCCCTTGATGACGATTGGATCCAATCAGCCATGAAAATTTTAAGGTCCAAGCCAGGGGCTGCAGGTAGGAATGTTGGGGCTCGGTTACGGTGGGCTAAACGAATTCAAGTCGCAAACCGTACACATTGACGAGAAGAGTAGACGGTCCCAGAGACAGTAATGTCGTGTCTGATGTGGGGATGGAATGAAGTGTCCTTTCTAGTATGCCCAACTTGACTCTGCTGCATTCCGATTCCAGAATTCAACACGGCATATAATTAAATGAATAGTGGAAAACCTATTCCTGTCCTAGCATTGCCTTTTCATCTGGTCTATGATCGAAGCTGTAGGTCCAGGAATCAAATTGTTGGCCAGTGTGTTCACACCTACTAGACTGTTGTAAGACTTTCACCATTCATCTCTCTGATTGAATTGGCACAGCACAGTTCCTACCCGGCTACATGCTGCTCAACCGCATGTTGTTCAATACGTATAAAGCAGTTTAGACATGTCCAGTCCACAATTTTAACTACAGCTTCCAACCCTCCAGTAAATCCCACGATTGTTTTTTTTTTTTTTTCCTGATGTCTCTTGGCACCGTGGTTCCAAGGATGAACTATAAGTGACAAGCGTGCTTACACTTCGAAGAATTGTCAACTTGACCGAGAAGAAAGTTTGCAGGGGAATCATTGCTTTTATGAGGATCGAGTATTCCATGATTTTTCAAATTTGCCGACCAGTTTTTCAGTGGAAATTTCTTGGCCACTGACATGTCTCTCTGGAAGAACTGAAAAGGTTTGTGGAAAAGCAAAATCACAAAGCCAAAAGGTGGAGGCTGCGCACTATCAGCCGGTTGCAATAGTTTCATTATTTTCTTTTTTTTTAATTAAATCTTTTGAACAACATCTCAAATTCGATTGTTACGAATTTAAAAAATGTGTATTTGAGAGATATTTACTGATCAGGCACTCATCAAACTTAAATACACATTGGATCGAAAAGATTAAAAAAAAAAAAGCAATCTCTCTGTGCTAAGAACAGAACGTGGTCTACTAGGAAACCCAATCCGAGGATGCTAATAATACAAAACAAAATTCTCGTGGCAAATGCAACCCCACAATAATACCAACCTGTTACCCATGACTTTCTACTGCTACTATTACCCATTCCTTGAAAAGGTCTCTTCCTCCTTTTTCTCTTTTTGCTGCAAATGAACTCTACCTCCCCACAATGAGTCCAATTTGTTACCCTGCTTCTTCCAGCCCGATCATTGCGTCACCATCCTCGACTTTTACTAGAACAACATGAGAAATATGCAGCACAGTTTTAGGGTAGGCCGGTGAAAGGTTTGGCAAGGAAACTCATTGATTCTTAGTAGATGGGACCATCTTAGCTTTGCATAGGTGGCGCTGATCCTGTGAAGTGAACTAACACTGATGTTTGTCTAGTCACAGCCTATAAACAAGTACAGTTTTCTGTCTCGAATTGATTAATCAGCGAGCTGAGCTCACAAACTTGCAGTCGATGCAAAAGTTACCAAACTATAAGATGAAACGAAGAGAGCAGAGGCACTAAAGCTTTTCAGGACCCATTCTTCTGCTGAAGTTCACTGGCATCGGTTCGATTTTCGGTATTGAGATTTGGCGTGGAAAGCTTGCTTTGGATCGATCTGTAAAGGGATCAATCTGATGCAGAAAGCTCGGCTGACAAAAGTGCCTTAACATATGCGTGGAAATATCCAAAGCCAGAAGGGCAAGTCATTGTGGAAAAATGTAGTCACATTTTCATATATAATAATTCCAAGAAAGAGACTTCACATTTCTCAACTGAATGCAGTGTTCCTCTTCCACTCACTCCTCTGCCACAAATGGCCACCA
The DNA here is from genome assembly GCA_900006705.1 of Sonneratia caseolaris. Taxonomy (NCBI): domain Eukaryota; kingdom Viridiplantae; phylum Streptophyta; class Magnoliopsida; order Myrtales; family Lythraceae; genus Sonneratia; species Sonneratia caseolaris. The sequence continues at coordinate 333,915 of CXYZ01008245.1, forward strand.
AAATCTTCGCCGCACCTACCCACAACAACATCGAGAGCGACTGCCGGGAGATCCATGACTCGTGGGGCAACCGCCTCTGCCACCTCCCCCGGGCACTGGCCTGGCGGAGCCGCCTTGAGCTACATCAAATCAAGGACACTTACCGGGAAATGTACGGGGAGGACCTTATGCAGCGCCTTCAGCAGAAGGATGGCCCCGTGGAGCTGTCCCCCGAGGTGTGGTGGGCCCTCACCCTATTTCTGCTCGATCCACAAGAACGCGATGCTGTATTGGCCCATGACGCAGTCAAGCAGGATGAACCGAACTACCGGGTCCTCATGGAGATCTTCACGGGCCGAAAGTCGAGCCATATCGAACTCATCAAGCGGGCTTACTTGGCCAAGTTTAGGAGGCAGTTGGAGCAAGATATGGTCAACATCGAGCCGCCTCATCCTTTCCAGAGAGTAAGCCAAGAATCTAATCAAGCATTTTTCTTCTTTCTTAGTACTTCTCCTTCTTGTGCATCACCTTATGGATCTCCTTATTGTCATGATCGACTTCTCATCGACATTTAGGCTACTCGCTGATTGATCACTTTGTTGGTTGCTTGAGACCTGTGATATTTGGCTCGGAAATCCTATGCTAACAGTAGATATTGGGTACTTGATCCTCACAGATCCTTGCGGCTCTTGCAACTTCTCACAAAGCCCACGAAGTCGATGTAAGCCAACACATCGCCAAGTGCGATGCCCGGAGGCTCTACGAAACGGGGGAGGGCTGTAGCAGAGGAGCTGTTGAAGAGGCTGTCGTATTGGAGATTCTTAGCAAGAGGAGCATTCCTCAGCTGAAACTCACGCTTTCGAGCTACTGGCACATCTATGGACATGACTATTCCGAGGTAATTCCATTTCCGGAAATAACAGCCAATCGTTTATTGTAGAGGACTGAAATTCTTGTCTAAGAAGAGTCGAACATTTCTACTACAATCTCACCTATAATCCGCATTTCTCATCCTTTTGCTCGATTGTGTTGCCTGTCTTGATACACCCTGTCTAGCGCTGTGTTTGATCGTGACTGATCAAGAGCATGCTATTCTTGCTGTCTTCTTCCACAGTCACTGAAGAAGGGAAGCTCGAGTGAATTCGAGGATGCGCTCTACATGGTGGTGAAGTGCATCTCCAACCCGACTAACTATTTTGCAGAGGTATCTCTCGGTTTTAACATTTTTAATTTGTTTCTGACTTAGACCATGATTAGTAGCCCCGGCATATCATTCTGACTTGATATATGGTTCGTCAGTTGGTTTTCGCAAAACTTCTCATCTACGTTATATTACAAAAGTTCGTATAACGGATCTCTGTTTCGTGATTGTCAACAGACACTACATGAGAGCATCGAAGGAACGAGCAGAGACAGGAGGGCCATAGTGCGAGTTATGATAAGCAGGGCCGAGGTTGACCTAACTGAGATTCAAAGTGTTTTCAAGAGGAAATACGACATCGAGCTGAGGGACTCCATCTGTAAGAGCATCACTCCTGATGATTACAGGGACTTCCTCACAGCTTTGGCATCGAAATCAGCTTCTTCTGCATCAAGTGTGTAGTTGGATCAAGACATCTAAATCGACTATATGGTTAGAACAACGGTTTTCATGGCGGAGATGTAATCTACACGATGTAAATTTACAAATTGACCGTATCGTATTGTATCTATCATTTCCCTTTTCTTTCTTTAAATTTGGACTTCCTACATTTGCCCTGGCAAAGTTCTGATCGGATTCTACTGCCGTACTACTGAGGACTGGCTTATTTTGCAGCAGCTTCAGCTTTTCAGGAAAGCTGACTGAATGTTCTGTGCTCCAATAATGGACCAAGTCTTGGGATCGAATTCCCTCGTGGGACTCCCCGCTTTCATTTAGAGCTGTCCTCTTATATCAGCACATTGACCGCCTAGGAACTTCATTTCAGATCAAACTCCATCTAAGCCTCCGAAATATATAGTGCCCACAACGATTTCAAGACTGCCAAATGCACACAGTGCCTGGCACAGTAAGTGGAGAAACGTGTACTCCGACATGGTGAACTTAATACATGAAAGATTCTCTCATCATTGGTCCAAGCCAAAAAGAAGGTTCAATTCAGTAGAAGAATAGCACATCCTTCTCCAAAGTTCTGCGGTGGAATTCCTTCCAAATAAGGCTTTCAAGGTTGCCTTGGATAAGAAGGAAAGATAGGTATCAGACACAGCAAGCAACATTTTTTTCTGCCCCTCCGCAGAGGATATCATCCGCCCGATGACTACCGGAGACACAAACAATGGATCCCTGTGGCCTCTTCTTGACTGCCAAACAAGGAATAATTTTTTATCCTCCTCTCTTGTTGCAAGCATTACTTCTTTGAACCACCCCCAGATGCATAAAAGGCACGATAGTGATTGGAGAGGATTAGGCAACGCTATTAGACTTCTGAGTTCAGGGACTGACAGAAAGACATAAGATGGATCCGAAGATGCAAGGGAAGCAGACATACGTTGATTTTGAGCCCGTCTACAAGTGGAACAAAGAGGAGGAGAGCGATATTCTTGAGCTCCATGTTCAAGGTAACGAGTACAGTTTCTTTTTCTTACGGTGTGACAGAGGGCTTCACGTGTCCTGAGTTTTGATTCGTTGGAATATCGTGGGTGATTGTTCACAACAATGAGCTTGGTCCCATGTAGATGGCCACCTTGATCAGTCAGGGAAATCATAAATACGTTTGAGCCCAGCAATGGCTAGCCCAATTCAAAATCCTGCTGTCATAGAGATTAATACGGCTTGAGAAGGAACTCGATAATTGATATACTCAAAATTGAACTGGTCCTTGTATTTCAGATTCTGCTATTTGTTCCTCTGTTGCAGAATTCAGGAAGTCGGAACTCAAGGTCCAGGTCAACAGCCTTGGGACTCTACTGGTCACTGGCAAGCGACAGTTGGAGGATAAGAGATGGAGCCGATTCAGCCAGGAATTCAAGCTCACCAAGGAACACTGCCCGAACAGCATCCGTGCGAAGCTAGGGAATGGTGTCCTTCACATAACAGTTCCAAGAAAAGATGCCAACCATACAAGACCAAGTTTCCAAAAGGAGAATAATTGGACAGAAGGGGATGAGACTGGAAGCGAGAGGCTGTGGTTGCAGGGGTCCTACTGGAGGCTGGGGTTTGTGGATCGGAAGAAGGTTCTGAAAGTTTCCATTGCTGTGCTTGCTGCAGCAGCTATTGGAGTTGGGACTTACTTCGTGTCCAAGCATTGGCTCAAAAATGGCGATCACACTAATCAGTCGATACCTGACTACAGTACTTCTCAACTCATGGCGCTTCCTTCGAGCTGAAGAAATGAGAACCCGAATGAATGGACCTTACAGATCTTTCCAAGCTCGCATGAACCTGAAATAATTCAAACTTGTGACTAGCCAGCCTTCTTTGAACATAAATTTCATGCATTGAACTGTATCTACATCAGCATTACACAGAAAAAAATGAAGTTCGAACTACAGATAATAATCGGTGCTCATTATTCTACAGATGAGACCTTCAGAATTGCCTAACGCATTGACAATATTACTAAGGAAAAGCGCAGAGTGCGTGCAGTTTCATGGATCAACCATTATATGGTAGCCTTAGCACTTCTGGATGTTAACTGGGCTTATTTCTGGGCATATCAACGCTTTCAAGTCAAACATTAAGCTGATTCTGGTGATATGATGTGGACTGACTTCTCTGGCTAAAACTAAACGGAGACCTCTCCATTAATCCGTATTCATGTGCCATAGCCTGGTGATAATGTGAATTTTTTCCACCAGATTCGAATATCATATCATCATACCTCAAAGGAATAGCAATGCGAATGGTTTAATTTGATGATAAACTTTGTGGGGAAAACACGCCGAAGGTAAAATTTCAGTTGACAAACAAAAACAAAAATCCACAAACATGGGGATGGATTCACTCCGTCGTGATATTTTACCATGGTGACATCCAATAATTAGACAGACAACATGGACTGGAGGACCATTGAGCCGTTCTGAGAAATGAAAACTCGAATCACCAAGGGACCCTCCCACTTGGCTGGTGAGCTGGGCTCAGAGGAGCTTCGCAGCAGTGACCATGTTGAGGAGAGCGAGCTTGACCTCGGCATACTTGCTGGTCTTGAGACCGTGGTCAGGGTTGACCCACAGGATGTTGGTTTCGAGGACTGCAAGCATCTTGTTGATCATCCTGTCTGCTATCCCCTCTGAGGATGGAGTGGCTGTCGAGAGACTCCAGGGCAAATCGCAGCCACATACTTCACACCCTCACTGAACATAGACAGCAGCTTCTCGTCAGACCTGGAGTTCTCGATCGTGATGACATCACACAGGCATCCATGTCAATGATCGAGTGGATCACGTCGTTGAAGTTTGAGTTACACATATGGGTGTGGATCTGCCAAGTCGTTAATTTCACAACGACAAAGATGATTAAAATCATGACTAAGTAAATTAATTCAACCACTTGCCATGGATTAGCTCATCATCTAAAATTTTGAAGATGAACATTTCTGAGGATTTCAAATGACGGGAAAATTGCCAAAAAAAATGTAATTGGGATAATTATTTGCCTAAAACGAAAAAAATGGGAGTCTTGAGATTAGATGAGAGCCTGAGTGGTGTCCTTGACACTGTAGTTGGTGATCGTGAAGGAGTGAACGACCCTGACCAAGTAGAAAGCATTTTCAGACTTCCTCTGGGGCAACCCTTTTCTCAGAGCAGCCTCATCAATCTGAATCACGTTGATCCCAGCCTCCTCAAGATCCTCAACTTCATCCTTGATGACCAAGGCAATCTGGTAGCGAGTCCCTCAAATCTATAGAACATTACAAAAACGTCAGTAATGCCATGAACTTTTGATAGTTGTTGAACATTCCAGAGGCAGGATCATATCGATTATTGACATGGAACATAAAGAGATGAAAGCGTGCAGGAAGCAAGTAGTTCAGGAGGTTCAGAGTAAGATACTTACAGCCTTCTGCACAGCCTCATTAGTCACTCTTGGTGAGGACCTCCTTGAGGCCAGAGCAGCAGCATTTTCAGAGAAGAATGCCTGCAGAAGAGCTAGAGTGAATAGCCATTTGAATGGACAACAGGTTTGCTATCACAAGTCGGTGTCTCTCGGCGGAGAAATCTCAGTGCATAAATCAGCAGAGCCGGTTTACATTCCCCCTCAAGATAATATCATGTAGGTACCTTTTATCAAGTGAGATGATAAAAGTTTCCCAAAAAATAAAGGAACCAATTCTATTTTCCTGCTGTAATTTTAGAGGCCTCCAACTCAAATGTAGTAGGAAGAAGAAATGAACTGCGAGAAGGAGCAATAACAAATGAGAAAATACCTGCTGCACCATTTTGTGTCTTAGTTACCAGATATCCGTTTTATGACAGGAGTACGTACCTCTCATCCTTTTTGTCCGGCCCAGGCCTTACCCAAGGCATTCATTCACTTCAACAACGTTTCTTGCTGGGCAGGACAAAGCAGGCCAGGACTTGATCTCCTTGTCCACAAGCTCGGCAGTGTGCAGGAGGGAGCAAGAAGTAGAAACGACAAGTATGTCTGCATTAAGTACACATGCAATATGATCATGAATAGATCTTATAGTAATTGGATTTTGAAAGCAAATCTGAAGCTTGAAAAAGGTAGCCAACAGTGCCTTCCTTCAAGGGACTGTACTACCAACGAACCAAATCAAGGGTCTTGGATCCCCGAACCAAATCGAATCCAAATTCATTGACCACGGTGCTGAACAGTGGATCCCTCAGCATCCTTTATCAATGTGTTTCATTCGTTTTCAACTTTTCTCCGATATCATCATGCGTTTCCCACTCATCCTCGTGTCCCCTTTCCGAGAAATGCAGTCACCATTCCAACGCTTTTTCGTTGCAAACTCACTAGCGTTTTTCCCATACCACAAGACGTGATAATCGTACTCAAGAGTCTCATCTCATTATAACAGACACCTTTTGACCTCTGCCTTGTCCGTGGGCCGTGAAAGCCTTTCTCCAAGCAATTGTACAGATCTGATAAATGGAAAATGTTATGATACAGTCACTGGATATGTGTCACTGACTTAGAGCATATTGACCAATCCACCGTTAGATCGTAAGGGCTCCACCAGATCGGGCCAATTATTCTTCAGGGGTAATGCGATGTGAGGCCCGGCAACAGTACCAACTGCATGAGAAAACGAAAGCTAACCGTGGCTGTCTTCTTCACAATAGTCCTGGTAGACGTTAAATGGCCACTGGCGTTGTTCTAGTTTCTGCTGTACAACGACCCATCTGATAATAAAGCAGGGAGGGGGAAATCAGAACTCTGAATGGTCATCTCTCTCTCAATCATCACTCCATCCAATGAAGGAAATATATATGACCATACTTGCAGTGATTCATTCAAATCAAGAATACAGCCAACTTTGCCCTTTCCCAGTCCGAATCTAATAGGATTCTAATTTCAAACCAAGTCGACTCGGTTTTAATATAAATTAAATTATCTTCATTTACAGGAGTCCAACTCAATAAGTGGAAGAAATAGCAAACTATATCAACTCATTTATTTTAGCATCATTTCACATCTTTTTACCTTCTCACTCAACTAACAAAATTATCAAGACACTTAAAATTGGGAGCCGGATATGGGAATGTTAAGGACTTATTCAATGAGGTTAGGAGCATGCGTACGGTACCACGTAGATTCGGAACCGGTAGGAAATGAAATTTGGTTATGTACTGAGTAAGAAGATTGAGAACTGGTCGGTTCCAGTTCCGGTTCCGGTTCTACTTCCAGCTCACAAGGTACCTGAAACCGAAACCGGATACCAAGCATTAAAATTATTTTGTGCAATTAACTTTAATTTTTCATAAATTTTTCATTAGGATTCCAATTCTTATATTATTTGTATCATTAGATTCTTAATTGGATGAATTTCATTTGGCATAATAATTATATATCTATCAATTTTATAATATAAAAAATATTCAATAATTTAGAGAAATATAATAAGAACACCCTATACATAAGACATTTACATAAAATACATTAAAATTTGATCAAATAACTTCGCTCACTTCACAAAAATTACGAAAATTTACATTAAGCTTAATTGTTTGCAATAATTACATATAAAAAATAATTAAACAAGTTCCACCAAGCTACTCAAAACCTACGATGTAAGCTACGTATTTTTTTAAAAAATTTTAAAATCATTCATTTTATTTTAAATTTTTTTTAAGGTTTAATCATTCATCAAAATCAAACGTCACCCCCACATTGAAGAGTTCATCAATATCAAGATTTCTGAAGCACCTGACTTAATTGTTCTTCAACTACATAATTTTTCAAGGATACGACCGTTAAAATAAATTTCTATACCCAATTTCACTCCTTCAATACTAGTGATGGTAGCAAATATTGACGAGTGCGTCCCAGTCCATTCGACTCCACTCCATCTGACCCAACATACTTGAGTTAGTAGATGGAAAAGAAGACAGTGAACTAGGATGACCGAGTCACAAGGCTAATATAATTATACCGAACCAAAATTGACAATAAGCACTTCCATTTATTTACGGTTATGGTAAATTTCAAACAAGAAACTGAAACTTAAAAAAAAATGATTAAGTATGCCCAGCAGCACAACAATAGAACCATCCGCTCATGGGAGTTCAATTATACGTCCCAATAACTTACAGGTGAACTGATGGGTTTGTTTTATAGAACGTAGTCAAACTCTGTGCAGCATTTACAAGCATCACTTGCTGACAGAAAGCCTTCAAAAGTACTGATCAATGGCACTAAATATATTAATAATTAAAAAAAAGAAGAAGAAAATAGAATCATTGATTAGGAGGCGGGTGGGAGCGGAGGGAAAGCAATTCAAGAGTATACAAGAAGAAACAGATAAATTTAAGCAGAAACTGATCCTCTACCCAACAGATTTAGAAGGACAGATTAGAGGCTCAAGTGCATAAGACTATTTATATGTTGCCTGTATTAACATCTTGATTAACCCAACATGAACAGCTTATCCCCTCACCAACTGAAACCAAAAGCTAATGAACAACAACGGGATGGCATGAAAGGGGAACAAGAAAAGGCTGGTAATCTGATAATTACATATGAGTACCAACTTGCAGTTCAGTGTCATCTGATTGCTCCGAGCAAGTTGGCACCATCGAGCTTTGCGCCTTCCAAATGCTGGGCAAAACACAGAATGGCAACTAAAGTGGTGAGCTACAGTCAACTTCATGGCCTTGAAATCAATGAAAACATGGTAAAATAATCTATTATGGGAAAATCCAAAGAGCACCGAAATTACTTTTTGATTGCACAGGAGACAACTAGCACAAAAGTAAGATCTAATAAACATCTTGACAAAGGAATTGCTATTTGATGTAAAAATGAAATTCTGGGATCCCTGAGGAAGAGGATCAAGTTGGCCCACTCATACATATGTAAAGCAAAATGTTGTAAATTATGATCACCAGCTTAGAGATTGAATCTGTGTTGAGGCTACAGTTTCATGTTATATACTGACTGCTTGAGTTGGTGCTATGCTATATAAAATGGATACAATGTCTAAATTTAAATTTCATTCTACTTACTGTATCTCGGAGATTAACATCTCGCAAGTAAGCTCTTTGAAGGTTTGCCCCCTTCAAATTGGCATTTGTCAATATAGCCCCCTGATGAATATAACAATAATAATCAGCAAAAGAAGCTTCACCAATCAGATAAATGGTTCAACAATTTGCTTTATCTCAACCCTCCAACTGAATAGTTCATACGCTAAGCCTTGGTAACATCACTACCATTTCCCCATAAAAATACCACACTGAATAGCAAACAGTTGGCAATCTAATAAAAGGAATATTCACCTTCAGATTGGCTCCTTCTAGATTAGCTCCCTCCAAGTTGGCATTAGTTAAATCAGCAGTCTGGAAAAAAATGAAATCAATGGATTTCAGTAAATAAATAATATATATATATATATCTCACAGAAAATGAAGCCAATAAAACAGGTTACAACTAGATATAGATGTGAAGCAGACAGGCAAGTTCTAAAGCAATGGAATTGTAAAATAAGATCTCACAGCAGAAAAAAAGTGTAACCAGGCAGAGCCCCACTTAATGAGGAGATACTACCTGCAAGTGTGCAGATCGCAGATCTGCTCCAAAGAAGCTGCAATCTATCAAACAAGCATCTGCAAGATGATGAGAAGCATTGCTTTTAAAAATGATATCACAAAGTTTCCCTTAGCCTCAAGAGTTCAAGAACAATAAGCTTAACGAGTGGTTCCTGGTTTATAGCTTGGTTGTGAATCAAATTGAAAAAGTACTTTACAAATCAGTGAAAATTGCCTTGTAGATTTGCACTCTTAAGATTGGCACCAGCTAGTACTGCTCCACGAAGATTTGCACCAGTAAATTCACATCTTCCCTAGGCAATAAAAGGGACATCAAGAAGCAAATACCAAATCCATATATGTCTTTGAAACTTCACTATTTATGCAGGACTCTTACTCACGCAAAGTGGCATTATGGAATATGGAACTTTCGGCATCGGCATCCTGCAACCAACATAGTAGAGGAAAACATATTCAGCTGATTCAGTGAAAGCCAATCCCTGTACCAATTACAAAGTAAGAAAAACAGTTAAAGATGACAGACATTCCACACTTAAGTTTTATAAACGATCTCAGCATTGGACTGAGGACTTTGAAGCACACAAAGTCGAGGATGAGATAAAACCAAATAATGTAAGGACCAAAATGCAATCAGGTGCAATTTTAATCAACATATCAATTGTAGGCATGCTTCCCTGAATAAAATAAAAGGCTACCTACCCGGAATTTTGCACACTGAAGATTTGCACGTGAAAAGAAAACATTTTTTAGACATGCATAGCTGAAGTCCACAATTGACAGGTCCTACAAGAGTACACAGAAAAACAAGAACATCAGAAAGTGTATTATCTTGCGGGCACTAGCATCCATGACCTGCATCTAGGGCTTCTATTGCAATCCATGAAGACAAAATAGCATCGCACATCATTTATGTTTGATTGGATGACAAAGAAGAACAGATGCAGGGATAACATAAAATTGAAAAACATCACCACAACATTTACTAATAAAATAAAAAAGGGCTACTATTACAAACAAATATCAAAGATATACACCAAAGAACTCAAACAAGCCCACAGTCACTTCTGAACCATACAACCAACTTGTGCATAAATGCAGCAGCAAACCTCAGATAAATTCACAACTTACTTTCTCTGAATAAAGAGACTATTACCAGTTTGGAAAGATCAAGGCCAGAAAGATTAACTCCACGAAATCTGACTCTTTCTGACTGAATACATTTGATAATATCAGTTCGTGTCAGTTCAGTATCTGACACATCATCTTCCTTCCTTTTACTTAAAGTAGAATTAATTCCCTCAATTAATCCCTGTAATATAAAACATTCCAATATACGTCAAGTCAGCATAATAAAAGTTGAAGGGAAGATCATGCCAACAAGATAGAATAAAGCATCGTAAATGGGGACAAATGATAGGTAAGCCACATGTCAATTATGATAGCATGCCACAGAAATCATCATATTCTGAAAGCTCTCACTCAAGCATGATGCACAGTTTGCTCCAACCCAAATGCAGTCTTGGATAAGTCACTATCTAACAACTAACATGCTTCATTCGTTTCTTAGCTAACTACACATGCTTTCATGAGAAGTTTCAAAGCAAATAGAAAAGGCAATCCTCCTTCAAGGAGGCCACTGAATATATGATCCACCCAGTAGTAGCAAAAGCCATTATTACTATGTATGCAACTAAGCTGAAGAACCAGTCGTCAGAAAGAAGCAAAAGGGTTAAGGAACCCAAAGATGCTGTCAACAAATCAACCAAGACATATAACTAAGAAGTGAGCATTCCTTACAAGCAATTGATAGTATTCTGCCTCTCGGAGGAGCTCTGAGTAGTCAGAATCCGACAATGTAGGAACAACACCATCCCTCAACCAGTTTAGGATATGTCGAAAATGCTTTCCATCACGATCAACAAAAATAAACCCCTGTCCAGCTCATCAGGATTACTAAGTTATTTACTTCATAAATTTGAGAGAAGTATCCTGGATGAAACAAGGTTCATGATGATCTGGTAGCTATTCCAAAACTTCTCTCTCTATTCATAGGAGACGCTTATAGAAACTTTTATTAGATCTACCTGAAGGAAATTTAAAAAATGAATGTACACAACTGCCGATTATTGCTATATTTGGTTACTTAAAATTTTCATGTTTTCCATTTATAAAAAGATTAGAAATTTTCTACTTGAGAATGTTTTCAAATGGAAAAGAATTCTCTCAACATGTCTCTTTATGTGTCATAATTTGTTCAAATATGTATATAATTAGCCAATAAAGGCTGTATATGAATTTATCAGAAATATTGTGCAACCTAACATTCCAATGCAGTACCAATCCTTATGTCCCAAGTAATTAGCATGCCCTAGAGAAGCATCCTCCTTTAGTCAAAAGGAGGAGAAGTAGCAGAGTGATAATATTGGAAAATGGGATGGAACTGTACTAAATATCCCATGAACAGGACATGCACAGCTTCAATTTCACCAAAATGCGCCAATAAGAGAAGATTAACCCTACATGCATGGATACGTAGTAAAGCTACTTCCCAAACCCAATACACACAGATAATGCAGTAAAGCTTCAGCCCACTTCATACTATCAATATTATCTAATGGTTAACCATACCATACCATAACAATAAGAAGTGAGACTTACAGTTTCTCCAAAAATTTTCCAATAAGAGAAGATTACTAGATGAAAGTCAGTATCCAGAAGCAAGAATGCATTCAATTGATGGATGATTATTCTAAGTTTTCCTAGCCATTAGATTCTATAGTTGGACAGGCCGTAAACAACTCTAGCCCGTGTTCAATATACAAACAAATCAATAAGATTGGAATATCACCACCAAAAGCAACAGGTCAAATGCAAGCTCCCATGCTCTATTGTACAATCACCTGTCACAAGGTAAATTTTCATCTAGGCAAACCAAAGAACCAAGACTGGTACCAGATCACCACAGGCAGCAATACACCTAAAAATATGCCAGAATGGCTAAACATTAGAATCAAGACTCTATTACCGTCTCTGGATCATGGCACACAGTGTGGCGGCCACTGAACATAGCTGCAAGCATTGAATCAGGCTCACGCTGAGTCAGTGTATCTGTAGCTGTGCAGAATTTCTTACCTCCTGTTGATCAACATTCAGTGCTCCATTAATATGCAGATTTAAACTGAGGCAAAAACACAATTGTCTGAAACATGTAAAAGCAAATAACCGTACAGCCACTAAAGGCCTTCAATACGCAAGGCATAAGTTCCTCATTATAAGAAGCAAGAAGAGGATCCAGTAACTAGGATTCACAACTGAACCCAAGTTTGCTAGCAACTAAACGATATAAATAGTATCAGAAATCCAACTGATCATGAATACGATAAGTTCAATTCCAACAACGGAACTCGAGCGCTTAGCTCACTAACGCTAGATTCCTAAAGCAATTCGCTGTGATCTTGCAATTGTCAGTGATCCCGCAAGCCGAACAGGAAATAAACTCGAGATCACACACTAAGTCTCCATGGATTACAGCTACCAAATGATATTCAGATCTAAACCTAAACTTAAAGCGCGTATTCTGAGCTGAAACAATCGCACCAGAAATTCTAGATCACGAAATCTGAGCTGTAAATGGACGCGCAAGCGTGTGCAGAGCCAAGACAGGGGAGGGAAGAAGGTGCTGACCAATGTTGAGGCGGACTATGGAGGAGCCGGTCATTGATCTCGGCGACAGAAGCTCACTTGCCGGAGAAGAGGAAGGAGAAGATGGGACAGGAACAAGAAGAGAACAACGTGCTTTGTGGCCTGACTCTCTATCTTTTGATTCTCCCTTTTTTTACCTCAATGGGGATGGGCTTTGGTGGGCCCCATCGGGCTCCATGGAAGGCCCACCGTTTCTCCATGGTGACCTCAAAACGAAGACAGAGCGATCGGTAGTTTTCGGGAGGAAAAAACGTTGGGAATGTCTCGACTCTCATGTTGTTTTTTTCTTTTTTTTTTCCAACTAATCAGTATTTGGTTCAAATATTGTTGAATTACGGAAGAAAAGTATATCAAGAAAATAGATTAAAGAAATGCAATATAATAATATTTGATATGATAAAAAAAAATTTGTAATTTTACAGTTACACCCTCTAAGAGTGACGTCTGAAGTTTAAACCTTCAATAGATGTAATCAAAAGGGCAAATTGGAACTTTTACAATTTTTTAAATGTTTCAATGGGTCCCACATTTGTAATCTAGCTGAATATATATATATATATATTTATTTATTTATTTTTAGGGGGGCGGGGGGGCTGGGCTGCAAAAGCTTTACCGGGCCGAGTAAAGCTTTCAGGGTCAGCTGTCTCAATTCTACACCATATTTTACGTTCAAATAATGTAAAATTTAGTATGAAATTCCAACTTTTCTTGAAAAATGTTTGCATAGAATCAGATAGCTCATGGTTTGGTTTGAGTATAATTAAATTACAGAGTAAAGTTATTTTTTTACATAGATATTTACTATTTTACAATGAAATTTAAATTATCTTATACAATTATAGTATTTAGCAAGTATTTTAAAGTGGTATGATAATAGGTAAAATATATATATAATATTTGCATATTTATTGCGATGAGAAAGAAATGCAATTTCCCAAATAGGGACAATACAAAGGTGACCCCTATCGTGTTGGAACTCCACCTAAAAGATATGAAAAGTGTTTACAAGAAAAATATCTGAGGCAAAATTGGACCGCTAAAACAAAATATTTTATAAACACAATATTTTAATATAAAATATTTACAACGTAATTTCTTAGTACAAAATTTTCATAATTGTAACTAATTAACACAAATTGTGGATCTTGGACTAGAGTAATTAATAATAGCTGGTGTGATGGTGTGATTTGGCCTAACTCGACAATATGTGTAATATTTGTTGATTTAGCAAAAAATAATCTTAGATTTAATTCCCCCCAAAAAAAAGAGGAAGGGAAAATGTTAGGGTTGGCTCGCCGCTAACCTCTCCCTCCGGCGATCTTGGTGAAGATGCCCCAATATTCAGTAAGGTGGCCAGAATGAGGAGACCGGTGAGCCACTTAACCGACGGCAACCTCCACCAGGTCATCGTTTTTTTTTTGTTTTTTGGAAGAATTTTCATATTAGAGAGAAGAAGGGGAGATCGACCTGTGTGCTCCCTCCGCCAGCCCCATCCCTCCTCGGGGAGATGACTGGAGGCTTCCTTAGCCTCCAACAACCTCGCGGGAGAAGGTGTGGCCGATGGATCGAATACCATGTGGCGACTAGGGTTTGATGTAATAGGGAGGATGGAGGAAATGGATACAAAAACTAAGAAACGTAAAAATACAACTGGTTTGAAAGATAAAAACTAGCTTGGTGGCGAGTCTGCTTCAGTAAACGTATGTGGGTGAATGTTCAAATAACTACTCGATCAACGCTTTCATTGATTTTTTTTTATTTTTCAAAAAAAAAACTATTAGGCATCATGCAGAATTGAAGCTTTGACCTATATACCATTTGGATATGAAATGCCACTTCACTGCACTGAGAGTTACTATCTGATATTATTTTTCTTCGTTTCCTTGTCCTTATTTCTCGTTCCTCCTACTGTCGCCCTTACATGAAACCCTAGCTAGTCACCGCATGGTATTTACTCCACCGGCCCCTCCTTCTCCGGCAAGGTCATTGGAGGCTAGGGAAACCTCGTGTGACCTCTCCAGAGGGCAAGGGGGGGTCAGTGAGAAAGCACAAGCCAGTCTTCCCTTCTTTTCTCCCTAACATGGTAAAAAAAAAAAAAAGATTCGGGAGGAGGCTACCGTCGGTTGAGTGGTTTACTAGTCTCCTCCCCCTGACAACCTTGGTGGATACTTATGTCAATTAGGGCCTCTTCAAACCAGGCTTCTTCTTCCATCCTTGTTTTTCATTTAGGTCTCTTTCAGTAGGGCTACAGAAAGAGGGCTGAAAAATATGATCCAACCATGAACCAAACATAAAAAAATCAGTTGGAAACAAATTAATTCCCATACAGTACGATTTTTTAAAGAGAAGTAGTGCGGTTAGTCACTATATTATTAAGTTAAAATTGTTCAATTAATCGGTTTGAATCTTTAAACCATATATTTTTTAAAACATTTAAAAGATTGTAAATATATTAAAAATAAAATATAGATATATTAGAAATATTTTTAAAAAAAATTAAAA
>CXYZ01008245.1:357921-428060 GCA_900006705.1 Sonneratia caseolaris
CTATCTTTGATATTCACATAAATATATTATATGTTATATTTATTTTTTTTATAAAATATCATAAGTAATAATGAACTTAAATATTTTTCATTAACTACAAATGTGGTGGCAATTTATTAGAAATAGTATCAGCTATGAATAATGTGTCAAATTATTACCGTCTAAATGAAAAATATTAATACCATTAATGCTTATGTGAATTTGTGAACAAATTATTAAATATGATATATAAATAATCTAATACTAACTGCAGGTATATTATTTTATAGAATTTCAAAAAAATATTATAATATTTTATACAACTTTCCCTTCTGAGTTCAAAGACGTGAAATGATCAACACGCTTGGAAGTCACCGGCAATTTATGCCTTGTCAAACATCTCCGTATCGGAAGTCTAGCTCTACCATCAATCTCTCGTGCATGTCACGGGTGTAATATAATTTGCAAAAGGTTTCCAGTTTAGTAATTTCGGGTCTCTTTGGTGTTATCCTAATGACATCCCACCCTCCGATAATCGCGCTTCAGAAAATAGGTAAAAATATGGGCTTTCCCCCATTGGAATCTCGTGTAATTCTCAATTGGTCTATTAAACTTTTCACACCCGGGATTTTTATTCTATCTCACAAAAAATAAAAAAAATATTTTAGCTAGGTAAAAAAAATTATACCATAACAATCGATTAATCTATCGGATAATATATTATACAGTCTGTGATCTACTAATTGAATTCTATATATCCACTCTTAAAATTTTTAAATTCTAATCTAATTTATTATTTGTTATCAACTTATCAATAAATTAAGCAAGTAACCAAGCTTATATATGGTTCGGCAGTTATTCCTACCAACGCAATTTTAACCGTGTCAAAATATTTCTTCATCGTACAGTTTATTCAATTGGGTCTCATGATTTCCTTCTCTTCATATAGATATATATATATATCCAAAAGTTTAAATTAAATTAGTGCATTTCAATTAATTTTGTTCAAATATTTGATTTATTTAGATATAACAAAATTTTATCTGTTCATAGCATAAAGTTTAACAAATATATATAAAATGATCGTAAAATGTATTATAATTAAATACTTTAAAACCTTATCTAATCATCTATAAAAGTTTTGATTTATGTATTACAATAAACTCTAGGCTACACACCATCTTCAATAATAAAAATTGCATGAATTTCCAATTTTATAACAACCCTTTTCTATTTTGATAAATGAGCAAAAAATTTACTATGTGAAAAAGGTAGTTTTGTGCAATGACACTTCCATCTTCTAATAAAAAAATTATTAATTTAATTTTTTATATTTTTATATTACTTATTTCTCATATATAATTTTATACCAATAAATATTTTATGTAATAAAAAAATTTCCCCCTTTTTTTCACTCTACTCCTACCGTCTTCAAGATTTCCGTTAAAAATAAGAATGGTGCTCCGAGAGTAATTTTGAAGGTCGAAAATTACAGTTCCTCCTCATCCTCCTCCTACAAGTTCAAAGTGAATGTGTCTCTCAAGATTGGGCGCTCGATAAAGATCCCATAGACAAAGGGGAAACGGATCAAAATGGGATAATGAAATGGACATAAATAATGGAATTCAACTAGATCCTCTTAGAAAAAAGCAGTGAATTGGATCATTAACAAGTAAATGGCCCCAAAGTCGATTACACCAGGCTGGAGAATGATACCCGCATGTGTCAAACTTTGTCTTGCTATAGATGGCGATGGCGATGATAATAGCAAAGGAGATTGAGAGCATGTTGGAAAAAATGACATTTGATATAAATGAGAAACTGCTATTTTTTATGGGTGTAAGTATATATTAAATTAAGGTACATTATAAGCATGTGATACCCACATAAGGGATGTGAGAAAACCTAATTTCACATTGATGGGAGAAGAAAAAACTTTAAAAAGATTGTATGTAGTAAGTTGCCCTTGGTGACTGATGGCTATATATATAGGGTCATGCATATAGACACATGGATCACGGCGAGGGGGATTGGGAGTGACCAGTTGTAGAGCTTTATAAGTCGATGACACAGAAGGAGAAGAAGGTATTAATTGCGGTGCGGGTGTAGGACAGCATCATCTTCTTCTTCAGCACACCCTTGAGGGTATATAGTGTTGCCCTCTCCCATTCTTACTCACTAGCCGGTTGTGGAGATCACTTTTAGGTCCAGTTTTTAAGTACATTTTGTGCTGAAACTAGAACCAGAACCAGAACCAGAACTGGAACCTATCGGTTCTTAATTTTCCTACCCGAATTCTATTAAATCATACCCAGAGCCTTCCCATTGATTCCGGGTCTACTCGGTGCCCACCGCGCTAGACGAAAGTGATATTTCATTGCCGAACAAGGGCTGTGGAGGGCTTTTGAATCCAACTTAACGGCGTCTACTGCCGTTGCCCACTTTTTCAACGGAAACATTACAAATGACAGAGTTCTAGAAAATACAAACATCGATGATTGCCCTTAAAAAAAATTACTTCTTGATAAAATCAATAATTCACGTAAAATTTAAGGTTAAATATATATAAATCTCTTTTTTATGGGTAGTAAATAGATATTTAATAATTTATATTAGAGTTTATAAGCAAATATCATCATTCAGTACCGGCGGCAGTGCCAGTAGCGCCAGCGCCGACGCCACGCTCTCGGCTCCCTCCCACCGTCTCTCTCTCTCTCCTCTCCTCTCAGTGGAATGGTAGCGGCTGCAAACGCAACATAGACGGCGGCCCACTACGCTACAAAACTCAGAACCCCGAAGCCGCAGCTCCTAAAACCCTAATTCACCGCCATGGCCGATCCCTCTGGAGCCCCCGATGGAGCCGACTTCCTCAAGTCCCAGACGCTCCAATCTCTGACCCCAACCCTCCAGTCATCCGTCTCCGACCTCTCCGCCTCTTCCCGCAGACTCCCTTTCGACCGCGACTTCCACTTCTACCACAACTTCGACGAGTTCAAGGGCCCGATCCGCGAAATCGCCAGCTCCTCTCAGCTCCTCCTCCACTCGATCGGCTCCACAGCCGCCCCCTGGGGAGCCAGGGCCTTTGCCGCTCCACCTGGTGAGCTCGACGATGTCAGCGCATATGACTGGCTCGTGAATATCAATGACGAGGCCCTTGAGAGGTTTGACGTCTCCGTCGATGAGTTCCAAAGCCTGAGGAGAATGGAGGAAGAAAGCGGTAAGCGCGTTATGGATCCAGGGGACGGGTTCCAGCTCGTGCTTGGGAAGAAAAAGAACAGCAGTTCGGTGAGGAGCAACTCAGGGACCATCCCTGGCGGCGATCGATCGAACGTGAAGGTGGTAGCTTTGAGGGACAAGAAGGTCAGTGGGGCTGTGAAACCTAAGGTGCCGTTCCATATACCGACGATAAAGAGGCCGCAGGACGAGTACAACATCTTGGTGAATAATTCAAACCAGCGATTTCAGCATGTGTGGCTGCAGAAGAGCGAGGATGGCGAAAGGTTTATTCACCCACTGGTCAGTCTCCCTTTCTCTTGAATTTCTTTATTATCATTTTCTATAGAATTATGGGCCTTCTCTCCGTTTTGGTTGATTTCATTTCCTCGGTTAGAAATTTGTGAAAGAAGTAAATTCTTTAATTCTCTTCTCAAAGAAAGAACTAAATTGCAGTTCTCATGAACTCCCTTGGGGGGACTCGTTTCTTGCTTCCTCCATTTTGCTAAGGCCACATTTGTTTGTCTTAGGCTTGAACTCCTCGTCAAAATCGTCTTTCTTTTTAGTTTATTAGTGAAACTGGTATTCAATTTTTTTTCTCACCCTCTGCGTTTTTACACTTAATCACAGGAGAAGCTCTTTGTGTCTGACTTTATTGATAAAGATATAAGCAACATCAACCCTGAGAAGCCACTTTCCCTGGAGGATACTCCATTTAAGATCGTCAGTGATGTCAAGGATCTGAAAGCTCTGGTGGCAAAATTACGTGCAGTTAATGAATTTGCAGTAAGTAGCCTGATAAAGTTTACTTATTGATATTTACCGATTTCAAAGTCACAATCTTGCAAAGCGCCGACATGAGCTAGGCATAAGATCTTTGCTTTCAACTAGATTCTCAAACAGGACTGGAAGCTTAACAAGATTCAACCTCGTACATTTTACTGTTGGTTTTGCTATTTCTGTACCTGCCAATGTCACCAACTATGGTGTTCCATTGTGAACACATCATCTTTTATTTATTAACAGAAAGAGAAGGGAGAATGAGGCTCACACAATGTTTAGCTGTTGATGTGTCTCTAAAATTTTATTAACTGCTGCATTTAACGTGGAATTGATAAGCAGCAACTGTAAAGCCTGCAAGTGTACGTAAGGACACTATTTTGTTTGTGATCTGAGCCTCCTTTTGCATGCACAATTTGGTGCCACTCTTCCATCTTCAGTCTATGCAGCCCTTCGATCTTCAGTCTTTTCCTGAATGCAGGTTGACTTGGAACATAATCAGTATCGATCTTTTCAAGGGCTGACTTGCTTGATCCAAATCTCTACCAGAAGTGAGGACTTTGTTGTGGATGCCTTAAAGCTTAGGATTCACATTGGGCCATATTTGAGGGAGGTTTTCAAGGATCCTACTAAGAAAAAGGTTGATATATGCCTCTTGGTCATTTATTTCTTTTAGAAAAATTGCTTGTCTGTTTAATAATACATATAGTCAATTAGATCATGCATGGAGCAGATCGGGATATTGTATGGCTTCAGCGGGACTTTGGGATATATGTCTGCAACATGTTTGATACTGGACAGGTATTATGTCTCCTCTCCAGATTCTGATTTTCTGCCTCTTAAGCATATCCAATTTGTTGTCCTGGATGCTGAAAGTTGCATTTAAACAAAAAGCCTATTTTATGTCCTTGATCAAGTGACAGTATCAGCTTCTATATATTTTCAGTGAAGTTTGTATCTGTGAAGTATTGTACAATGTTCAATCATAGTTTGCTTGTGGATATGGGCCTGAATGGTTTATTGATTAGGTATAAGTTATTTACTTTGGTCTTGATCATGCTGGAAAAGAAATAATCTCCTATTCCCCATCTCTGCAAGTTCTTACTTTGTTTTAGTAAGAAAAGTTTCCTGTGGGTAGGAGAAGGTGATCATAAGCTACGTGCTGCTTTTCCCTGGCTCCTTTTTACACATTCACTCTCTCAATTGCATAGTGTTTCTTGGTCTACAGGCATCCAGGGTGCTGAAACTGGAGAGAAATAGTTTGGAATTTCTTCTGCGTCATTTTTGTGAAGTCACTGCAAACAAAGAGTGAGATTATATCAGCACAATTTCATTTCCTCTTATTTATTTGCTTATTTATTTTGGGAGGCTTACAATCATTAGGAAAATCATGAGAGAGGCTGTTCTAACTGTTGCAGGTACCAGAATGCAGATTGGAGATTACGTCCTCTTCCTGAGGAGATGCTGAGGTAACGTGGATCAGGATGCGTGACACTGTTTTTTTTTAACATTCTACTCTGCTATAGGTTTCAGTTTCTTGCTTCCGCTCCATGTATCTTACAGTTTTGTGTAAGACATCTCTATGGTTTCAGAGTAATCAAAGAAACAAAATTTCATTTTAGATAGGCAGAGTGATTTATACATTATAGTCAGTAGTTCAACAAAGGAATGCTTGATTGATAATACCTTTGACACAAAGATTCTGTTGAATCTTTTTTTTTTCTTTTAAACTTGAAAGACCCGATATTGATCTAAGCTTTGAACTTATGGCACTTGAATCTGAAGTTTGATGCTTAGTTTGCTGTGATCTAACTAGTTTAATCACCCTCTGTAGGTATGCAAGAGAGGATACACACTATCTCTTGTACATTTATGACCTGATGAGAGTTGAGCTGTTCAAAATCTCTGAAAACTCAGATGCTACTCTGGTTGAGGTAAACAGCTGACTGCCCTTAATGACTGTTCAAATGCTCTTTTGAAGCTAAACAGCTCACTACCTTTCATGAATCTGTCAATAGTGTAATATCGTTGTGGTTTTGGCTAGTAACAAAGCATGCATTGACTTTAGAAGGATGCATTCTCTAAATATATAGAGGTAGTGCTACTTAAAACTCAATAATTTACCTTGCTTCTGTATCAAATGCATTTCCTCCATAATTACCTTTCAGAATTTGCAGCCTGGTTCTGTATTATCTACAATTTCCAATGCTTTAGTATTTATAGCTTCTTCCACCTTCTAGTTAATAGGTCTCTAGTAGCAAGACTTATGTAGACTTTCCCTGCCTTCCATTGAGTAATAAGATAATATAGAACTCTTGTAATGTAATATTGACATTGTGGCTGCCCCTAAGTGATATGCTGAATCTAAAGGATCGGCTGCTGGATAGATCCCTGATCGAATAATTTCATGGATCTTTTACATGAGCCACTCCGATTTGAGTGATAAATTTAAGATAGAAAAAGTTGTGTATGATGACCATGTTTCCCCTTCATATGTTCACAAGGTTATTCAAGAGTGTATTTGTCAACAAAGTTTACTTAAAAGAGAGTTCAGTCATCAACATTTTTTTGTGAAGAAAAGTTGGATGAAAAAATGTTCATGAATTTTATCTAGACAACCTAAGATGTCAAGACATTTATGGTGGAGTTGAATGCAATTTACTAGTCTGAGCCAATTTTCATTCTATTGGTTTAATTTGTTATTGAGAGCTTCACTTTACTTGGCAGGTCTACAAACGCAGCGCTGGTATATGCATGCAGCTGTATGAGAAGGAGCTTTTGACAGATAGTTCATACCTTCATATTTATGGGTTTGTCGCTGTATATCCCTGATTGAGATTTCATGGCAACATCTGTTCGTTAATCACTCTGGATATGGTCATTTTAAATGTCATATGGCCTTATGTTCCTAATATCATTTCCCCTTTTCTGTTATTAGTATTTCTCTTACCTTTATATCAGTAATGATTTTTGTTACTGCTGATTCAGGTTGCAGGAAGTAGGCTTCAATGCGCAGCAGCTTGCTGTTGTTGCGGTATGTTGATGTCTTTACTTTCCTCTCAATCACACTTCATTGCTGTAAATGTGCATAAAAAAGTGTAAAATGTAAATGTTTGCATCAGCTCAGTTTTCAGTCTCATTTCTTCTTGTGGCTCATTTTATGTGTTATATTTGTAGGGGCTTTGTGAATGGCGAGATGTTGTTGCTCGTGGTGAGGATGAAAGCACTGGTTATATCTTGCCCAATAAAACTCTTCTCGAAATTGGTAGGCAAAGCTTAAAATATCCTTTTTTCCAATAACACTCTCTTCATTTTATCATGTTGCGAACACCTTGCACTAACCACTTCTGCAAACTTTTATGGAAAAGCCAAGCACATGCCTGTCACTACTGGGAAGTTACATAGGATAATCAAATCAAGGCATCCTTACATTGAGCGGAATCTCGCTTCAGTGGTCAATATAGTTCGGCATTCTATGCAGAATGCATCTGCTTTTGAAAGTGCAGTAGAACAGCTCAAGCAAGCTCGGATAGAGACAATTGTGAGTCACTTATTCGTTATTCAATTTTCTTGATATACCTTTTTATGATTATTTAACAAAAACTGATTATTATTATCCAGGGTTCCTCATCCAAATTCGTAATAGGTTTTTATCCGACCCTGATCTTACCCTCCTGCTTATTTGTTAGGCTCCAGAAGACACTCAACCTGCTGATGAAGGAGCAGAATCTGCTCATTCTGAGGCTTCCCCGAAATTAGCTATGGCAACTGCTGAGATTACACCACATTGCCCATCTATTGAGGACTCTATGGATCTTGAATCTATCAATGCTACAACTGCAATTTCCAAGCATCTGATCAACAATGAGGAAATAAAGAATCTACCTGGTAGTTCCATTTCAGTTGCTGTTGCTGAAGACCTCAAGGATGCAACCCAGAGTAGAATGGTTGATCCCAATATGAGGATTCCAAGTTCTACGACTTCTGTATGTCAGTTGATTCTTTCCAAAAATTTGACTTGTCTTTCTTCCTATCTTTTGACACTCCACGAGACTAATTGTGTGTTCTTCAGAATGCTAGTGCGACCATCCAGGTCCTGAAGAAGCCGACCCGTGCCTTTGGGGCAATGCTTGGAAGCTTGGGCCCCAAGAGAAAATTTAACACTGAGACGAAGGTTGGTTGCTTTCTTTGAGATATGGACTACACTTTTGTTCATCTGCAGGGATCCGGGGATTGCAAATCTGCACTGTGGATAAGTTGAGCCGTCCAATATGATGTCTTGCAGGATGAGGAGGAGAAGAGGCTGGAGCAGATCCGAAACTCAGTGAGCAATCCATTCCACTCCTTTTCGGGGAAGATCAGTGAGCCAATCATAGAAAAAGATTGCCGGGAAGAGCCTGCTGGAACCTCAGAAACACATCATCCCCAAGAAACCATCCCAGAAACTTCCACTGTGCAAACAAACACCTCGAATGCTGTCGATGTAATAATCCTTGAAGATGATTCTGATGATGAGGGGACCCAAGTGAAGGAGACCGTGGAGACGGCCAAAGAGTTGGAAGACACAGTTTCCATGAGCCCTGGCATGGAAACTGATGGTGAGGAGGAGCCCATATCCCTCTCTGAGCTATCCTCAAGCTTCCAAAAGTGCCTGGACTCGATTGACCAAGACGGGAAGAATAGCTCCAAGGTTGAGAAAGGTTTTCCTAACCCCATACAGGTAAAGCCATTCGATTATGAGGCTGCCAGAAGGCAGGTGAGGTTCGAAGATGAGGATGGAAAAGGCAAGCTGGGGACGGATGGAGATGGGGACGATAGTCTGAAGCTCTTCAAGGGTTCCAGTGGGGAGAAGAATAGATCGACCAAAGTTCAAGGCCAAGCGGGCGATGTGGCCGATGAATTCAGGCAAGGGAGACGGCGGCTAGCGTTTCCGACTTCGGGTAATCGAAGTGCAACTTTTCACTGACTGATACGGTAGCGGGAATCCGCTATTCTTTTGTGCATGGAAATAGACCCTCTAAAATCAAGGTATTGGAAAACTAAAAAAGAAAAAAAAATGATGAAATTTGTCTCCCCCGTTCGGGGTAAAACCGGAGCTCATTGATCCGGTATGCTGTGAATACCATCCCTTGGGCTTATCATCAGCAAGGAATCTAGAATCGTTGACCCGTCTAGATGAAAGTATGGACTCAAAGTAGCTGAATCTGATGATCCGTCTGGATGAAACGTGGAGACGGGATAGGTTAGGAAGGGATCCAATTAAATATTTCATATGGTTAATTTGTTGAATAATGATTAATTAAATTGAATTAATTTTCTTATGATTATAAGTAGGTATGATAATTTTTAGTAAGATATGATAATCAGTAATGGTATGGCATGAAATTAAATGGATTCTAGTTAAGAGTAAACATGTTCGGTGATTAAATAAGTATTCTTTTATCATATAAGATATCTATGAATTTAAAATAAAATGCTATAATCCGAGAATAATAAAAGAATGTAAAAAATTTTATAATAATAATTGAATATATATATTTTTTATTGTTAGGTGATGATGATAACTTTTTTTTTGATATAATCAATTTAAATAAATGTGTTACTATAAGTTAAATTTGTATAATAGGATAAGATGTGAAATTAATTTAGATAAATAAAATTAAATGTATATTAAATTTATTAATACATTTAATACATTTTTAAGTGTATATATATTGTATTTATTATGGATTATCTAAATAACATATTTAGATATATTTAAATTATATATATATTAAATGGATGGTAGTGTATCAACTTGTAATTAGGTGGGTTATATTTGGATTAAACATTTGATCCTTTAATAAACAGTCGTGTATGTATCAAAGGATGAATTTGTTTAGATATGATATAATATGGATTACTGGCCTAATTATAAGACAGATAAAATGATAAAAATAAAAATAAATTCTCAACTGAAGTAACAATTTGTGAGTAAATATTTGGTGTGATGAACACATTATGTTACACTCATTTGGATAATAATACGTTTAATTGTTTAAAAAATTTAAAAATCCGAAAAGATCATAGCAAAACTATATAAACTACCGATTTTGGGTGACTTTAAAAAAATTAAAAAATGACGTGTTTACACATTAAATATTGGTAATGTTAATTTCAAATCCGATCAAATAATTATTAAGTGACTAAATTATATATATATATATATTTATCATAAGGAAAAAAATTGACCTATTAGTCAAACTGTAAGAACGATCGAATTCCAACCGGGTGCTTCAAGTGGCCAGCAGAAAATCCAGTGTGTAAATATCCCCTTTATTCATTAAAGGAAAAGGTGTAAATATCACCTGAGTCCTGAAAGGTTGCAAATTAATTCATCCGGCACCGGAAAAACTATCCTTCATTCGTCGTTTTCCGATCCCAAACCGCGGCGTCGGAAGGCAGGCCTGAGGATTCCGATTTCTTGCCGGGGAGAGAGAGAGAGAGGTAGATTCGGAGGGAGGCCGATTGAATCCGTTCCAATGGCGACGGCGATCGACGGAGCGGGAGGCGGAGGGACGCTGTCCGAGCTCTACCAGAACGCGAAGAGAGTCCTGCTTAGGACCAGGGACGGGATCGAGCGGCTTGAGAGGCTTGAGAGCTCCACTTCAACCGGCGGATTGGACTCCCCGGAGCTGTCGAGCTCGGTCAAGAAAGATATTCATCAGATCCAGTCACTGTGCGTCGAGATGGACCGCCTGTGGCGCTCCATCGCCGCCAAATCCCAGCGCGATCTCTGGAAGAGGTATCTCCTTCATTCATATGGATGGTCAGCAATGTCACATCCACGTAGTAGAGTCGTGATTTGATTTCTCTGTCATCGCTGGGAAGCACTTCCATAAGTTAAGCTTATTACCAATTCGTCGTGTAGCTGACGATTTTGGATGTGATCATAAGAAACCTTCAACTAGAGGTCCCGTGAGCTTGAAATTTCCAACATGCATTTACTTTGATGCTTACCCTATCTTTCGTTTAGCAGTCCTGTTAATATATTCGTTACTGTGTTATAGGAATTTTGTCAGTTATACGGTCTAAGTCAGAAATTGATCACTTGTGATTTAGGTTCAATACGGTCCTGTTGAGCCTATAGCTCAACGCAAGTTAAATCTTTACGGTTTAAAATCATGATTCACATAGTACATCCAATGCTAGGAAATATTAGTGTGGAATTCAGCTTATTATCCTCCCGCGCAAAATTTTGGATTGGGATCTGTTAGCTTGAAATTGCCTCTGTTACAGATCCATTGGTTTTCGTCCTGCTGCACCTCATTTTCTATTCACTTGCTGGATAAAGCAGTTGAGCAGAAAACTGAAAACCAGCTAAATAAATACAACAAATAAAAGTTTCAATTACGCAAGAGATAGAGGATTTAGTTTTGGTAATCTGCACAATCAGTCAATAATCTGCCATTAAAATTTCTTTATTTACCATTCAAAAAAAAATCTGGTATTAACATTTCTTATGAAAGGGAGATAATTAACACGACACCTGTTGAAATTACTAACATGTCTGAAGAAGTGTAATTGCCATTGCTTTGGTTAATTGCTTGCAGTTAGCACTGTGAGGTGTATGTTAGACTGACAAGAAGTTTTAGATTTTCAAATACACAAATTCAGCATGGCCTCTGTGTCATTTTAAGGTTAATGACCTTATTTTATCTTGTAAAAGTGTGTTATCCTTATGCATATTGGTGTGAAGGCATTAAGAGACTCTTGTGGCTCAACCCTGGACACTGTAAGGTCCTTTTTTAGACCTGCTCCCATTTCAAGTCTAGAGATATATAAATAGACACATCCCATTGCACTGATTGGGGGCATTTGCAGTGACTGAGGGGGTTGAAGACCAACAAGTGAGTTATTTATCAGCAAAGTGTTCTTACGGCTAGATCCAGTCTCCTGGTCCCTGTTTAAAGGAAAAGGAATTTTACGTTCTTCCCTTCTGGAAGGGAGGATTAGGAAAATCCTACTGATTGCAGCTTTCTCCAGACCTCCATGAAAGGCACAATTCTGTCATTTTAATTGGCTTCAAGTGGACAAGCTGTTTCTTAAATCTTGCTTGTTTAGTTTAACAAGCATTTCACACCTTAAATGTGCTGTGGTACTCAGTAGTCATTTAATTCACGTTCTTCTCCTTGTTTCTTTAGTATATTCAGTGAATCCTATACCTGCCTTGTTCCTTGGACTATATACTAGTAATATTCAAGCTCTAAATCTAGGAAACCTTAGCCAGGGTTTCTTTGGTGAATCCGTATAGAATTTACATTAACTAGTTTTCAGGAATATTTTGGCTTAGGCCAAGGTATTGTGCATGCCTAAAGACAATTGACTTTGGGATATATAAGGATATGCAGGAGTTACAGTATATATGATCTTTAGCAATAGGAAAATAAATCATCCACTTAGATAATATTAATAGAAAACAGGAATAATATTTAATTTGTATAAACTTATAAATAAAAATATATTTATATATATGGAAGGAGTGCTATAGGGCTCATTGCCTCTTTTTAAAAATTCATCTCTGTTCATATCATACAGTGGTGCTCATTTTGATTTGTTGACATTTTGCTTCTCACTTTTCTGCAATTGTTGCACAGAAAGGTGGAACAGGTAGCTGAAGAGGCAGAATCTTTAAAGGAAAGTCTGGATAGATACATGTTACGGAATCAAAAGAGAATGATTGAAGCTAAAGAGAGGGCAGAGCTGCTGGGAAGAGCTGTATGTTGCCCTCTGTTTGAAAAATAAGCATAGCTTAGTGGTTTCATTGTTCAACTCTAGTTCTTAATTTAAACAAACTGAACTTTTGATCCATATTCTAGAATGGGGAAAATGCTCATGTTTTGAGGATTTTCGATGAAGAAGCTCAGGCAGTGCAGTCTGCTCGTAACTCGTCCAGGATGCTTGAAGAGTCTCTTCAAACTGGAATAGCTATCCTGTCAAAATATTCTGAGCAAAGAGAGCGTCTGAAGGTACACCCCAACTGTTAGTTAGCATCTTTGCACAAGATCCTGATTTAACATTCCAAGTAATCTAGATAATAAGGGATGCTAGTCAAATATCTTATCCACCTTTTTTGAAATCTCAGTCCCTTAAGCCTGCCAATCAGTGAAGAGAACAATGAAAAATTAGATTAACACGCAGACATATGTAAGCTCATTCTCATTCATTATGTTGTTGAGGAGATGTTTTGAGAGAGAAGGGAATCCATCTAGATGCAATTCGGGATCATCATCCTCATCAGAAGAGGTATTGATGGTTCCTTTACAAACTCTATGAGAGCAAAAGCTAATTGTAACATATGGTTATGAGTGCAGCCATGAAATGATTTTTCTAAGGAAAAAGTTCGGATTTGGACCTCAACCTTGTTGTTCTTCATCGTGGTAGTTCACGGTGTTAATTGTTAAAGAAGCTATTTTGAGTTTCTAGTGCTGGATAAGGGAAAAAGTGATCGGTGATGCATGGTCATTTGACTCCTGCTGTGCCTCATCCCCCACAAATATGAGGTTGTGATACTAGTGTAAGGGATTAGAAATAGTTAAGATTAACGCTTGGTTGAATTTTCTGCGGAGAAACGTGTCTGTAAAGATTGCTAATTTAGGTACTAGTTTTGGCTGAGAAAGGCACATGATACGCACGGTATTTGTATCTGTGCCATGACTGATGAGGCCTTCATTTCATGTGTTGATTCAGAAAGTGCAACGCAAGGCACTGGACATCCTCAACACGGTCGGCCTCTCCAACTCGGTGCTGAAGCTCATAGAGAGGCGCCACCGAGTCGACATATGGATCAAGTACGCGGGCATGATCGTGACACTCATCATAGTGATTGCCTTTTGGAGGTGGACGAGATGAGTAAGTCGTCACATTGAGCTTCTCATTCTCCTCTATTCGAGTACGTTCACATCCCCCACAGTGTATTGTTTCCCAGTTAGCTGCTAGAACTGTCTTCCGAGACGTACATAAGCGGCTTTAATGATTCAAACCTCCATGGAAAAGAAAATGACTTCCACAGAGATGCCAGGCGATTCTTACCATGCGACCAATATAGAAGCTTTACTGAAATTGCCTTTATCATTTGTCGTCGAGGTGAAGTAAAATGTCTCATAGTCAAGTGTTGTCTTTGGCCCAAAAATTAAAAAAAAAAAAGAAGAAAAAGGCACGTGGAAGTTTTTGAAAGGTTACTCTGTGTATAGAGCAGTGAATTCATGTCGGCGCATTTTACATTGCCTAGTTTCTGTCTTAGGTAATACAAAATTGGTCAGTGGATCTGGGCTCTTCATCCTATAATAAGTCTCACTCTGCTTGATATTAAGACATGGAATCGCTTCGTATTTTGCCTGGGGAACAATGGCCTATCTATTTTAAACGTTGCAAGTGGTTTATTACGCAGTCGAGGATGATATACCAGAGGCCAAAGCATCTTGTTCAATGTGGCCGAATAGAGCTTACTCGTGCCACGATTGCAACTCAGCATCCCTGACTGAAAAGATAATAGAAACAAGCCTCAAGATTTGTAATAATCCTAACATTCTCATTCAAAATGGATACCTTATAACACAGTAACTGCCGGTGTTCTACATGTGTCAAACTTCAAAAGAGTCGTTTGTATTAATGCCCCGTTGGATCGAACACTTCCATTGGATTAGGATCGACTGCTGGTCCTACTGATGATGGAGCAACAACCAGGATTAGAGAAGATTGAGGTTCATCCACGCATTGAACTGAATTGCATGTTAAAACAAATTGCAGATTTCACCATTGACAATAACATTTAACTGAAACTTTACCTGCCAAGACCATCCAGCTTTCGAACCAGGAGTTAGTAAATCAACTAGACTTTCTAGATGTAACCTGAAAGATTAAAAGCCTAAAATTCATTCTCGCTGGGTATGTAATCTGAAACAATTAATCCTTGGGACAAAGAAAGAGAACGGAGCAGAAAACATTCAGAGGCAAATGCCCTGAAGAGGAAGTCGTGAGATCATAAAACTAAACAAAAGAACAGAAAAGAAAAGAAAACTTGCCTCCATCAGCAATGGATAAGCATGTTCTTCCCATTCAGTAGCCCATCTAACTGAGGCTCCTGCACCTTTCCTAAGTGAATTCAGTTCATAGCAATTGCTTGGAAAACCCTTGAATAGCATCTGATGAGACATTGCCCAACAAAACACAATTCACAAATGGCATGTCAGATTGACCAGGCATAAAAGGCAAAAGACGAGTTCTCTCCATAAAAATGCAGAGAATGAGTTTTTTAAATAGCATCTGATGTGTGACATCAATAAGTAGAGTGGCTTTCAATGCATACCAAAAGTTCATCAGCCAGATCAGAAGATGTTGAAAACAGGCGACCGTTTCTCCCCACTTCCACCAGTTCTTCAATACTTCAAGGGAACAAGTTATTTCCAAGGTGAAGAGTTCAATTTTGAAACCATAATACCATAACTGATGTTCCACAAAGAGAGCTCACCAAGAGTAAGAGACAGCACAGACAGGAAGTCCACAACCGAACATGTCCACAACCTAATACCACCACACAAATTAGCAAGCAGAAAAAAGGGCACTTTATCTATCAACTCATGTTGCCTCCTTGAATATACGCCTTGATAGCATACCTTCATTGGCAGATCCAGGCCTGATGAGGAAGTATGCAAGCATACACCTAGATCTGCAGATCCTGTCAATCAAAGAATTCATCAGAGTTGCAATATTAACCAGAAGAATCAAGCCTCTTCAAGCAGGTATAAATTAAAGAGGTACCAAGAAGCAATGGGTAATCTTCAGCTGAGAGCCACATGGTACGAAATGCCACCCGTTTAAGGTTCAATGCCCTTATCTTTTTCTCATACTTCTCTTTTTCTGGCCCTCTGCCTGTTAAAATTGCACAAAATTCTCCATCAACTGATGCTAATTGTGTGCGTTCAGTTTGGGATATCAAGTCCAAAGCTTCCCCATTTCAGCTTAAAATATCCAAATTATATTTACATGGTTCAATGAGCCAGTTATCCATTTTTTTTTATAAAATAAACATAATTGATTTGGTTCAGTTTAAATTTAACATCCCGAACCAAAAATTTTGGAAAAACCTATACATCTGGTCCATAATAAAAAATAACAATATAAATTGTGAATTCTAGCATAAGAATTCATTTTTATTGTTATTTTATTTAATCATTTTGTTCGGTTAACCATGACTAACCATTTCAATTAATTAACCAAACCTCTTCTCGAGCAAAAACCACATCATAAGTGAACCGGTTTGAACAGCAGTCATTTTTTGCTTGATTTGGTTCAGTTAGATCATTTGGTTTGGATTTTTGGTTTTCTTTGCACAACCCCTAATGGATGCAACATTAGAAACGAAGCTAGTTTTATACACCCCTAAAAGCTGCAACGTTAGAAAAAGGTAAATTGAAAGCATCAGAGACGAAAAATATTACCAGTAATTATGAAAAATAGATTAGGGTAAGGGTATTTCTTCCCATCATACATATCCTTCCAGAAAACATCCACATCCGTAGAATCTTCTTCTCTTAAGATAGCTGCCACTCGCCTATCATACATCACCGCTGCTTCCAAGAGAATGCTAAAATCTTCATCTGGTGTCCTGCAACAAAGCACCCATTCTAACACTACCATTGGCAGTCATACAGATTATAAATCCAATGATGGCTTGACAAAGCATGGTATTGACAAAGTGTAGCATTATGTCATCTACAAAGTCTCTCTCTCCCTCTCTCTCATTCTGAAATTATATTAAACCTGTGAGACAAAGTACAATGTATCCAAACTGACCGAAGTGTCAGTGATCCAATTATATCCCACTACTTGTAGTTTGAAGTAGATGAGACTGCTACCTCAATCTACAAATTTTACACTGTTCGTTGCAGAAGGTACATATGAAGTGTTCACTAAAAACATGAAACTAACAAGAGCATACCAGCTTGTACTGCTAACAATGAGAGCTGGTCTATTTTCCTTCAACAAAGTATTTGAGCCACTCAGAATGGTAAATGGAGTCTCATGGGCCCCCTCCTTTGATGTTCCTGCAAGAATTCATACTTATTATCAGGAGAATACTGGCTACAAAGATAGACTAAGTGAGGACCATTACTCTATTTCAACATTACCATAGCTGGCGAAGTCACGGCCATCATAAGGCAGGCTGAGACTTTTACTTAATCTGCAGAACAGCTACAATATGATGGCCTCATATTAATTTTTGTTTGTTCTTTTCTTTCTTTTTTAATTTTTCTTATAAAGCAACTTGAAAGGCACCAATAAAAGGAGTGCTAGGAAATCACTTTACCTCATGTTTTTCCTCCACTGAAGCAGGATGAAAAAATTCCGGAGGTCGATCATAAAGAACTGATGCACTATATTGGATAAAATAGTGAATAAAAACCAAACACGATTAGGACAACCCAGAAGACTTTAAACTGTATCAGTGACAGCTAAATCCAGAATCTCTTCGGAAGACATTGACAAATGAATCTCTTGAAATTTTCTATGATCCTCTTACCTAATTCCCCAGCTCTGCTCCAATTCCTGTTGCATCGCCCTTGTCACACAGAGGGAACCATCAGCCATCTTTCCGTAATGTTTCTCAAGCCTATAAATTTATCAGAGAGTAAAAAGCTTGCTGCTAGACATTCATAAATGGAAAAGCAAATAAAGCAATTAAGACAGACCAATGGTATGCTGCCACAAATGGATTATTACTTCCAAGGGACAACTTCAACAAAGTATATCCAAAATTATGCCAATCAACAACAAAAGCAGCTCTCCTGAACCAGCTAGCCCATCTTACTACAACCAACGTAGGAACAGAAGGTGGATTCTACAAGAATTAATAACGCAAAGATCAGTATTGTGTGTACCAACCAAAACTTTAGTAGCCCAACTTCTTGAGGTGCTAGGACAATGAGAGACTATCTCTTATGGTTATGCACTTCACTGATACACATTCAGATATAATATAATTTCTCAGTGTTTCTTCTTTTGGCAGCAAAAATCATGCTCACCTGCACAATAAAAACATCTGGAGGTGGTATCTTAACACAGAGGAACCAGAGAAGGGTAACAAACTGGAATACTGGCTTAATTAAAAGCATCAGTGGCCTTGGAAGCCAATGCAGGGTTCTTGGCCAAGGTTTCTGGAAACAACAAAAAGAACACTCAAGTGGTTTCAAATGACGAGAACTTCATACATTCTTAAAAATTATTTGGTGAGAGGTACCATCTCATGAATATGAATAGAGTTTTGCTCTAGCACAGCTTTGTGAGGCCTGGAGCCTGCCAAGAACATTAAAGACAACATATCAACAATTCCCCTACACTGCAAACTGTTTTGACCATCAATCAACGTACTTAACCAAAAACTAGACCAGAAATTGTCAAATGTAGCATCTGAAATCTTGAATATTTGTTTGTTTACATAAATGTTTCAAACATCTCTGTACATGAATGCTCATGTTCTATAGAACAATACATCCACAACCTATCAATTTAACAAGCTAAGTTTGTTGGGAGAAATGAAGGGCTACCTCCATATGCCACAACATCTACTTCCAAAAATGCCTGCATACAAGTGTAGACTCGTTATAGGATTTGGCAATTCACTCCTTGCCAACATATGGATAATCTTTTCTGTGTACTTAATTTAGGGAGGCCACGGGTACCTGACAGGCAAGGGAGAGAGCATGATACTGCATTCGAGGGCTTCGACCAAAATCACCCAAAACAACCACACAAGCCCTCCCTCTACTCCCCATCTTCCGTTCTTTATCAGTAGCCAGTCTGGTGCTTGGATTGGATTCTCACTCTGCTGTCAATGCTCTATATGCTTATGAGTAACACGAGCCCAAAGCTGAGCATAGCATCAAAAATTAATAGCCAACATGAGTTCAAATTTGTTTTGCTAGAAAGGACAGTGTGAACAATGATGCTTAAAAAAAATCATACAAAAAGTTGATATTAGTTTGAAATCAAGAGCTGATCAAGTCAGAAAAATTAAGCAGACACAGATAAACCTAAAGAAATAGAAATTAACCATGAAACAACCCAGAAGATGCAAGATATTTTAAACATAACTCATTAGTCATGAGAATTAAGAACTCTAGACTCTAAAGTCGAGAAATTAGTGCTCTGATTGGAAAATCATCGAACATGAACATTTACAGCATTACTTATATGAATTTCAGCTCATAAAATAACCTGCAAGCACTGTCATCATTAAAGGTTGCATGACCCAAAAAAAAAAGACTGAGCCCGTTAGAAGTAATAGATCATTAAAAACTTCCATGAGACTACACGTTTGATAGGTGTTGAGAAATGCTATAACACTTCCAAATATTCCCTCAGCAGTGAAACAAATTTTGCCTTGTAGATGAAAGTAGCAGAATGAATCTTCCTGAGCCGAGTAAGAAAAGAAAATAAAAAAGAAGTATCTGTTATTAAGGTAACATTCTGTTCTCCTCTGCCAATGACCAAAAACCCTATAAAAACTTTAAAAAGCCTTACGTTGATTGCCTTTCCCAAGCAATGATGCAGGAAGGTGCTTAAACCGCCATATAACAGATTGTATCAGTAATTGAAACCATACAAATCACAAGAGGAGCCTACAGATGAAAACTTCTACTCCAGGTAGTTAAAGGCGTAGCTTAAGGAGGCTACAGCGCCTTCAGTGATGCGGAGCCAGGGCGTTGCACCTTATGCGTATCCCCCAGGGAGCACTCCTAATCCTACATTTTGACACCTAGCTTTTCCAAACGGAATTGTGGTGAATCGACTGAGGAATTGGACAGATAGGTTCCTTCGGCAACTGACACTTTCGTCAATGTTCCAGTGTCTATGTTGCCTGCTGCACCTGCTGCTTCTTCCTAACAGGAGGGGAAGAAGAAGAGCATTTTCCTGCTTGAATCTCAACTGAAGACAGAAGCGCTTTCGACCAAAAGGTGAAGCAGGCACACCCAAGGAATTCGTCTAACCAAAAGGTGCAAGTTTTCGATTCATATATATATATATATATATATATAGAGAGAGAGAGAGAGAGAGAGAGAGAGAGAGAGAGAGCAATCATGCATGCCGAAACCGAACCTCAATGGTGAGATCCGGGGAAAGAACCCAGGCGAGTGAGTTGTGCTTAGCGGCTTCCAGAACGGCGGAGCCCAAACGGAGGTCCTGGTCGGTCAGGCGGTACTGATGGGCATCGGAGGGAGATCGTCGATGGGGAGGTCGATTGCGCGAGGAGAGAAGCCGGAGAGGGAGAATAAGTAGTCGAGAAAGAGACCGTCAATCTGCTCGAACGGAGAAGGCCCTGCTAGGATTAGAGTAAGAAGAAGTCACCAATGGAAAAGACCAAAATTTTGATCGAATAACTTCCTGGCTATTTTATTATTATTATTATTATTTTGATTATGTGTACAGAAGAAAACCTCCTCGGACTCGGTCCTGAAAATCTTGGGGCGCTTTTCTTATTAGATTTTGGGTACATTGTCACAGCTATCAGCAATTCTTCTCTGCTGGCAACATCCAAGGCGTAATGGTTGGATTCTAAGACTATCTCGGGGCCTCCTTATTTAAAGGAACATGCCCACGATTGCTTTTGGTGTAAAGGGTTATCCTGTGCCTGCTGAAGATTTGCTTGTTGGACTCAGGTCGTCGACATGATGAATTTATCCAATTGCTGTTTGGGCTCAGATTCTCAAGGTCCAATGTACAAGTTAACTTGAGCTTTTGCACCAGTGCAGATGGAAACACACACGTGGTCGTGGTTCAAGAATCAAGAGGCGAACTTGAATAATCTTTCCTTAAACTTGGTGTTTTTCCCAGTTGAGGTGAAATGTGAGAGGCTGACCGCATTGTTAGATGTTTGGCCATGAGACGTACTTCGTGGGACATCAAGTTTAAAGGCAATACTGTTATCCCTTGCTTACTGTGTTCTGATTTTTTTTGGTAGAGACAGCTAATATCCAGTTGGAAAAGTCCAACTGACTAATCCGGATCATCCCGAATTAGTCAATTTAAGGAGTTAAGAGCTCCCCGCCGCAGGTGAGACTCGAACTCGAGTCCTCCCATTAGGATGATGAGTTCCGAACAACTCTATCACACTCACAGTAAGTACCGTGTTCCAATTCCTAACCATAGTAACCTCGGTTTTGCAAAGGAATGGGCCGATTCCTGTTATGAAACCTATAGTTGTTTCCTGCACAGCCGAGGACAAACCATTCATTTTACATCATATATGTAAGACATGATGTAAAAAATGTGGAAGATATGAGAGATCATTCTCTCTGAGTCATTGCCTGGCGTGGAAAAGTCTCTCAGGCGTCAACCACTGAAATGTATAGGGAAAGAGACTGCTTCAAGTTTGTTCTGATGGGAGAGTTCCCGAACAAGAAGATGCGCCGCAAAAGCATGGTGAGCCCTCAGACTCGGGCCTGACCCTCATCTCCCCATAGCTGAAGCTCAGCTCTTCATCTTGTCCAATTTCTCTAGAAGAGAAAAAGCAGAGGCGGGGAAGAAAAGCTCCAGTACTTCTGATGAGTACCGTGGACAAGTTTCCACCATCGCAGGAGTGATTGATGAACCGAGCCACATTCCCGATCCTTGTGGCATCAATGTTGAGCCTTAGGCAGGCCTTACGGGATGGAAGATGCTCCCTCAAAACTAGAAGGGCTGACGAGAAATGGCCACCCTTCAAGAGCTGGTCATACCCTTCCTGTCGCATCTGGGCTTCTTTTGTCGTTATAAGCTCACCTGTTAAAGCACATTTTAACTCAAACCGAAGTTCCTGAGACTTTAATCTAACGCCCAGTAACAGGAAAAGATAATCTAGTAAGAGAAGTCAATACACTAAGCATATTGACAGGGAAAAAGAAAGTTCAAGAGCTCAATCGCGAAAAGTATTGACAGTCTGGATATGGGTGTCCAGAGTAGTCCTGTCCTATCTTATTACAGCCCCTATAGAGGCATGTACGAGACTGAAATTTGATGGGATAGGAACGTTTCCTCTCATTCCTATACTGACATCTGCCAGTGGAGATCCAAGGCTCATGCAATAATGCGCCGGTCCTCCGGAATAAAATGAACATCATTGAGGCTAGCAGCATTTAAACCAGAATCATTTTGATGGCTATAGATGGAATTGTGGAATAAATTCCACAATAGCTTGTACTATACCAGTGCCAACTTCTAATTCCACTCAAGAGGATCGAAGATATTTCATTATCTTTCTGCACAGGGCATATGAAAGGCCGTAAACCAAAGAGAACTTTAAGATTAAAGAGCTGGAAGTATAGAAAGTGACATGAAAACTGAATGGACTGTAATTGCCAGATAGACCAAACAAAGTTTGAGGATCACTTGAACAAATTCAACCCTCGTCAGTTCACAACACTATGTTTCGGTATGAAAAGGTTGAAGGGTTTAAATGGTAACTCAACTCCACTTGATTTACTATCCTTCGGCATGGTACATAAACTACTTGGTGTTCTTTTCCAACTTTTCTCATCTCACGCTGCCCATCCTATGTCATGTCACTCCATTTAAGGATCCAAAGAAAATTCCACACGATATGAACAATCTAACCCAAATAGAAACTGATGAACAGGCAGGAAAATAGATAGAAACCAACCAAAAGAAAGCATAATCAGCTAGAAGCTCCACTTTACTACTTCAAAAATAACTATGAACCGCATTTCCGCAGATGGAGAAAATACAGATCATTTGCTTAATTCCGAAAAGAAAAATCACAGCTTTACTATCCCATACCTGCATACTCGCAGACAAATTGCCCTTCTCTGATGGGCTGATCAGCAAACAATCCCCATCCTTTCCCCGCAACCCTGACGATCTTCAACTTCACGGAAACCCCTCCCTGAGTTACCCGGTTTCCGCAATCCAACTCGCACGCACAACTGGGCCCGCATTCGGTAGCCACCCCCTCCAAACCCTCCAATCTCAGGCAAGGACACGAATTACCATCGCCGCATCTCTCGCAATTGCAGCCCAGAGGAACGGCCCCACTAATTGTTTCAACCCTGAGTCGACCAGGTGAATCGGGAAGGGACGGTTGATGGCATATGGAACCCCAGGGCTGGCGGTCGAGCGAGTGGAGAAGCTGAGACGGCGCGTAGTGGAAGTAGGAATAGGGGAGAGGGTCGAGGGAGTTGACGAAGGGTATAGGAATCTGCTCGAAGCCCCCAGACGCATCCAGGGAGCGGCTGAGGGTGATGGACTTGCAGGCTCTGCTGAGGGCCTTGCAGGTGAGGGAGACGTGGGCTAGCTCCGATGGGGAGAGCCATGGTAGAACCAGCTCTGCGCAGGAAAGGAAATTAGGTTTTGGTAATCGGGCTCCGGCTTCTTCTCCAGCCTCTCGCCGGAGCCGGAAGTCTCCACCACTGTCGGATCCGCGACAGATCTTGGTCGGGAGTAGGCTCATCCAAATTACCTAAGAGGCCTCATTTCTTCGGGTTTATTTCATTTGTGCGCCCCTCTTATTAGTCCGATCCGTCCAAAATATAACGAAATTACCATTTAATATAGACGAAAACTTACTGATATAACCACGAATTTTTTGTTTTTAAAAAATTTACCATTAACTTTTATATTTTGATAAAATAATAACGAATTTTGCTTACCATCTACGACCCCATCAACCATTTATTCAAAAATGCTAACGAAAGACCTAACAGTATTTAAAAATCAATGAAAGTATTTAAATACCCATTTTATGAGAGAAGAAGCTCTCGCGCCCATAATTGACTGCAAGAGGATAAATTACATAGTTAGTACAAAACGTTTTAACAATATAACACTTTGGTACAAAATATTTAAAATGTAACTCAGTGATATATTTTCTTTCAAACAGTAACACTTTAGTACATTTCGTTAATTTTTTATTAACGCCGTTAATTTTTGATGACGTGTACTGTCTATGTGGCATTCCTTGATAACGTGACTTCATATTTTAAATGTGTGGATAACCAAATGGCACATGGTGGGACCCACTATTTTTTTTATTCATTTCTCTCTTCGCACTTCTCTCTCTCTCTCTCTCTCGGCTCTCTCTCCCGCTCTCTCTCACTCGGCTCTCTCTCCCGCTCTCTCTCTCCCTCTCCCTCTCTCACTCGGCTCTCTCTCCCTCTCTCTCTCTCACTTGGCTCTCTCTCCCTCTCTCTCTCTCTCGCTCAGCTCTCTTTCTCTCTCTCGGCTCTCTCTCCCTCTCTTTCTCTTGGCTCTCTCTCTCTTTCTCTCTCTCGGCTCTCTCTCCGTCTCCCTCTCTCTCTTGACTCTCTCTCCCTCTCTCTCTTTCTCTGTCTCGGCTCTCTCCCTCTCCCTCTTTCTCTCTCTCTCAGAGAGCCAAGCAACAGAGAAAGAGAGGGAGAGGGAGAGAGAGCCGAGAGAGAGAAAGAGAGAGAGAGTCGAGTGTGCGAGCAAGAGAGAGGGAGAGAGAGCCGAGCAAGAGAGAAAGAGAGGGAGAGGGAGAGGGAGAGGGAAGAGAGTTGAGAGAGAGAGGAAGACGGACAGAGAGCCGAGAGAGAGAGAAAGAGAGAGAGAGCCGAGAGAGATAGGGAGAGAGAGCCGAGAGAGAGAAAGAGAGCTGAGCGAGAGAGAGAGGGAGAGAGAGTTGAGAGAGAGAGAGAGAGAGGGAGAGGGAGAGAGAGAGAGCCAAGTGAGAGAAAGGGAGAGAGAGAGTCGAGAGAGAGAGAGAGAGGTGCGGAGAGATAAATGAATAAAAAATAGTGGGTCTCACCATGTGCTACGTGGCAATTCACATATTTAAAATATGAAGCCACGTCATCAAGGAATGCCACATAGACAGTACACGTCATCAAAAATTAACGGCGTTAATAAAAAATTAACGGAATGTACTAAAGTGTTACATGTTGAAAGAAAATATATCACCGAGTTACATTTTAAATATTTTGTACCAAAGTGTTACATTTTCAAAACATTTTGCACTAACGGTGTAATTTACCCGACTGCAAGACAGCCGACTCACTCAAGCCTCTCCTGTTGAACCAAGAAGCCAAGAGAAACTACAAGAAATCGAAGACTCCAGTTACTGCACCACTGTCTAGTATACTTGGAGGTCCAATTGATGCCACACCGGTTGCCAATTTTTCTCATAGGCCTGCAAGAGGTTGAGGAGGTTGCAGTTCACGAGGGAGCTATGGCAACCCTAATCAGAATGTGTCCTTGGCGGGAATAGGAAGGAGACGTGGTTCGAACCGTCCACGTCCTACTGATGGACCACGACAAGAGCAATGGGCCGCTGAGCAATTCCCTAACCCAGTCTCATATAGTCAGCCCAAACACAATGGGCTTCTCTCAACCTCGACATATCAGACCACCGTCTGGTCCAACCTGGACTGATTCAGTCGAGCCCATTCCCCTTGCATTAATTCATTCTGCATTTTCCAACCTCTACTTTAGGCCTTGTGTTAGCTTTGTTTCCAAGGTGGACATCTTGCGGCGTACTGTCCCTATTGACCGCAAAATTCTCAACTCACTCAAGGTCATGTTGCATTTGGCAATGATTTGGGAAAGCGAAATCTTGACTGGTACATGGACTCTCGAGCCATAAATCATGTCACACCCAACTTCTCCAACCTCTCTATTCAAGAGGATTAGTCTACTCCTGGGCAATTGATGATTGGCAATGACTTGAGTTTACCTATTGTCTCCACCAGTTCATCCATTCTCACTACCTCTATTAGAAAATCCCGATTAAATAATGTTTTTTGTGTCCCAAAAATTCCCATGAATTTACTTTCAATTCCAAAATTCACCGAAGACAATTCTTACTTTTTCAAACTTCATCCCACTCATTTTGTTGCTAATGACCTACAAACCCGCAAGGGGCTCTTTTGGGGAGTGCTTAGAGACAGACTCTACTATTTGAAGACCGGTTCCAATTGTTTTATCTCACCTCGTGCATTTGTCTATTCTTCCCTAACGAGCTTTTTATGGCACCAACGTTTAGTCATCCTACCACTTCGGTAGTTCATCATGTTTTGCTCTTTTGTTTTCTACACCTCAATAAAATGCTCTAAATCTTCCTTTCGTGGATTTTTCATGCTTTTCAATTGTGTTAAGAACTTCTTTGATCATAAAATTAAAGCTTTTCAATTAGATAGTACCAAGTGATTCCTCTTCTCTACAAAATATAAGCATTGACATATTGTTGGCATGGGCTTGACTCTCCTTGCTCACGCATTCTTCCCTATGAAATTTTGGGATTTTTCCTTCAAGGTAGCAATTTATAGATAAATTGCTTGCCCACTAGATCTCTCCACTTTCTCTCTCCATTTCAAGTTATGCACAATACACCTCCTAATTATCATTTCCTTTGTGTTTTGGGTTGTCAATACTTTCATTATCTTTGTCCTTACCTAAAGCACAAACTCCAACGTCGTTATGTTCTTGTGCCTTTCTAGGTTATCCTTTAGAGTACCAAAGTTATCAGTACTTTGATTCTCATACTGGACGCTTTGTTATTTTTCGTATTATTTTGTTCAATGAGTCTTGCTATCCTTACTCCTTACGAACATTTGACGCAATTCACTATAGTAGTTCTCCTCTAGTATCCCTGATGACTCAATCCACACCTGACCCACCTCTGACTCCCTTCCTTTACCTCTCACAATAGGTACACCTATTACTGCTCTTTCATCGCTTGTTCTTGTGTAACCTACTCCTATTAAGGTACCTCCAATCATTGATGCTCCTTCTTCATCTTCTGGTGTACCTATTAGCCCTAGTAACAATGCTATTGCAACCATTCAATAGACTCACCACATGATTATAAGCTCCCACAATGGCTCTCTACCTCCTTAGTGGTTTTCTATCTCTCGACAACTTGCTACCTTTGCTATCTCCTCTACAGTGTAGGAAGCTAGGACTTTTGCCAAAGCACACCATGATCCTCATTGGCTAGCAATTGTGCTAAATATTAGGCTTTTTCTTGATGATCATATTGAGGAGCTCATTTCACCTCCTCTTGATTGTCAGGTTATTGGTTGCAAGTGGATCTGCAAGGTCAAATAGAGGCCTAATGGCTTAGTGGATTAATATAAGGTTGACTGGCAGCCTATGAATTCTCACAACAAGAAGTTATTGACTATGATAATACGTTCAACCCAGTTATGAAGGATGCCACAATTTGTGTTATCATTTCTATTGCTATTTATTTAGGGTGGCCCATTTGCTAGCTTGATGTTAAGAATGGATTCTTTCATGGGCATCTCAATGAAAGGGTTTCCTCCGTGCATTTCACTCTTCTTTAGTCCAAGCTCAATATTCATGACCTCCCATTAGGCTTGTGGGGAGTAATAACCAGGAGCTGTCAAGATGAAAAAATTATTCCCAATCTCTTGATTACCTCCACAATTATTGTAATATTATACTATAATTATTTTATAACACCGATGTGATTATTTCTTTTTACATTTGTATTCGCACCTATAAATGTACACACCTCACGTAACACAAGTGTGGCAATTTGTACAACATTAAAGTTATTTCATTTGAAACACAGTTTAAATACATGTTCGAATATATATATTTTTTGAGTACTTACATATAATTTCAATTTTCCCAATAATTTCAGATAAAGAATTCGTGTATTGTCAATTCAAAATTATTACTTTATCCACTTTAAGTAATCTATTTAACATTTTTTTAAGTTTCCAAGAAGTTTCATCCTTTAAAGTAAATAATATTCCAGATACATACATGGTTTAGAGCTGAAATTATTTATACATTTGTTAAATATGAGACTTACGTTATACATACATGGCACGGCCGAATAGGACATTGGCCCAATAATGATGAGCCCCAAGCACGGCCCAAATACTTATCGGGCCACCTGGCGTGCCCCACTAAAACTTTTGTCGTGATAATAATTTTAAATAATGGCATTTATTTTTTATTTTTACCATTTAAAATCTCATTGATATAGCCAAAATATATTTGATGTAATTTAATATTATTATTTTTATTTTAATATAATTTTTTTAAGAAAATTAAAAAAAATTAATATTCAAGCTATCGGACGGCGCACCATAAAATTACTGGAGCCATGCCAGAAATTGCCTACTCTACTTATACTATTTTCAATGCGCCTGATCTTATAGGAGAAAGGAAAATACCTAAAAAAACCCAAACTTTAAAAAAAATTAGCCGGGACTGACTCGAAAAATTTTTGAACATTCGTGCCCCCTACAAAATTCGGACAGTCTTTTTAAGTGAAGAAAAGCACCTGAGAAAGTCGAAGCCCGACCCAAAAAAAAGCAGCCCGAGACCGACACGAATATAACTATTATATTCAATGATTTATTTTAGTAATTAGGATCATATGCATAATATTCTATTTCATCGCTCGTCTTCCTAATTATACACTTCACATTAACATGGATTAATTCTTCATTATAAAATTTAGGAGAATTTACTGTCTGTCATTCCATCGTGGTTTAGAATTAATATCGCTCCTCGGCTCTGTCTGTTGGGCTCTACGAAGATTCGTACGGCCCTATCTATAGCCCAAATGTTGACGCTGAACAGCACAAGGCCCTTGCATCCTGGGCACCATAATTACGGGAATTGGAACCAATATTCCTTATTTTAAGAGAAAATTACACAATGAATCCTGACATTATCCAATTTTTTCATTTGAACCCTAAAAAGTTCAAGATGAGAATCTTTCCGCTTATGAAATTTTTTACTTCCGTGACGAATTTCTGTTGAGATTTAGTGATTTGCCTGGAACATATGGCATCGATTAAGTTCTGCACATCTTTCTGATTTAGGAGTTAGGAAACACAACTTGATGTCATACTTGTATTTTTTGACATCTCTGGTCTTTTTTTTAAATACTTTCACAATTGATTATACTGGAAGAGACGACGCGTTAGGGATTCCTCATGGTCAAAGCATGCCCCTCGGTGGCACATGGATTTTGATAGCCTCTATGGTCTGCATGTTGAACGTTGAACGCTTTAATCGAATAGCTCACAATCAATTATAAATATTAAGGAGAACTCTGCGAACGATTATCAATAACTGCCGGGGCTTTTATATCAAATTATGCTTTTTTACTGGGCAGCCGATACCACTTAGTTTATCGATCAAGAAATCACTAGCATTCGAACCCACACTATGCAGGGTAAGCAACATTTGAGAAAAAAGGATAAAAATTCAG
Source organism: Sonneratia caseolaris (assembly GCA_900006705.1). Lineage (NCBI taxonomy): Eukaryota > Viridiplantae > Streptophyta > Magnoliopsida > Myrtales > Lythraceae > Sonneratia > Sonneratia caseolaris. Next base: position 387,140 of record CXYZ01008245.1, read on the forward strand.
AATAGAAACGTGAAATTAGTCATGAGAATAATGCATGAAAACCAAAATATGAAGGAGCACTATTTTTTGAAAAATTTCTTTGATTTACCTTTTATTTTATTTTATTTCAGATTTTGGGGGAAACATGTTCATCTTCATAAAATTGGAGAACAAATAGAAATTTCAATATTTTTTTTATTTTGGTGGTCATAAAAAAAAGAGAGGGGGGAGAATCTCGGGTTTAGCATTGGTACTAAATGTTTTCAGTATTAGAAATTTATATTTTTCTAATAAGGCGATTGGTGGATAATAAATAGAGCAAAAGAAAAATCAAACAAAATCTAAGGGTTTAGTAGTGATAATTATGATTTTGTCATTAGAAATTTTTATATTTTGATATTGAGGCTATTGGAGGAGAGAGAAGATGAAGAGAGTATGTTGGAATAGTGGATGTAATTGTGATTTTTATGTTGGAAATTTCAGTGGTGCTCTTCTTATGTACTTCAATTGTGCGATAATTAATGGTATTTTAGGAATTTAAAAAAACGAGACCAAAGGAAGGCATACACTCTCCCTGGAAAGAAACACAGATAGGCAATGATGCAGATGAGCCAACCCGAGCGATTTTTACACCGTACACCGGTAAAGGGTCATACACCAAACCTTGTCATCCGGTTGTACGAATGTTGAACGAATTGGCCTTAATGATCAAGCGGCTGAATCGGCCGACAAGACTATGAGAATTATGCAGGCTGCGTGAATTCAAGGGGGAAACCATTGTCAAAGGCTGAATCTTCTCTCCTCTACCTCGAGCCGTCTCCAAGAAAGAGATCAAAAAGGGGGACGGGACGGTTTTCTTCTTCCTTGACCGCCCCGTGTCAAGCGTGTCGTTCGCGCAACCCCATGTTCATCACTTTAATGGGTATAATTTGAATGCGTTAAAAAAGGGAAACTTTTATTCTATTTATAAATTGTATTCATTACTGAGAAAAAGTCCTGGCACAATGGTGAATATCTATAGTATATTAGGAAAAAATAAGTTATTAAAAATTAAAATATAAAAAATTAGTAAAATATAACATATTTTTACCCTTTATTCTTTTTGATTATATAATAATTTTAAAACAAGACTAGAGAAACTAGAAATAAAATTATAATAAAAGATATATAATAATAATTAAATTGATGATAGTGTAATTACGTCAAATCCTCTTTTCCTCATTATTTTTTTTTTCAAAAGAAGAAAAGATATGTCCGGTCATAGCAATTTGTTCAACATTGCCATTGATGACTTGGGGGTCGTAATGTTAATGTGGACATGTCCTGTAATGTCGTGAAGCAATGCACAAGTGGCTCCCATTTGAATACAATGGTATTTATCCTCTCTTGTCCTCCAGCTAATTATTGAACTTCATGGCAACTGACAACTGTCAATCTCCTTCACCAATAATTCATCCCATTCCCCCCTTTTGAATTTTATTTTTTTTAAAAAGCAATATTTATTCTTTATTTGCCCCTTGTCGTAGCTAGCTAGGACCATCGCCCATGTTGAATTCAATTACGAGTGACAAAAAAAATTGTATTATTAATTTTTTTTTCCGGATACCCAATCTCAAAACAAACTTAAAAGAAATAATAAATTTACGAGGGATTATATTTATATTTATTTAAAATTTTATCTTCAATTTAAATTAATAATAGCATATCTTACATAAATTTCTTACACTCAAAATTCTTTGTATCAAGTCCATTGATACATGATAATGGGGCAAGATTTTTTTTCCGTGGATTTCAACTTAGTACCATGAGCTTTATCTTCCAACATTAATAACTAACTACAAGTTATACTTATAAAAAATTTTAAAAATTATATATATTAAAAATTTAAATTAATAAATAATGAGTTATATTTAAATTTCTTTAAATTTTAAAATTTTCTTCGTTATAGACTATTATTTGATATAAAAAAAAACTCAATTCAACCTGACGTATTGTGCGGATTAGGGAAATGACCGATGGAGAAGATAGGCCGATGTGAATCGCGATGACATTAAAGCAAACCAGATTTCGCATCACTGACGTCCCCCACCAAGCATTATTATGTTTAGGAGGAGATCTTCTTTGCCCGCACGACACGGTTCATCATCATCTGCCCTTTGACCCTTCGGTTGGTTATCTATCTCCAAAGGAGCACACGGCAAAAATGTCCGATTCCTAGAGAGAGAGATATAAACAATATTCTATTCTAAATTGACAGCCTCCACATTTTGGGAATAGATCCGAAAAGCATCCATGCGCGAGACCCATCCCCTTACTGGAAAGCTCCATATGACATGCTCATTTTCTTATTCCCTCCTTTGTTTTTTAAATAAGAAAAAGCCAGGTGGACTTTTGGACTCGACAAGAAGAAGGTTAGATGAGGATCGAATCTCTCTTAACACCATTTTATAATGCAACATCGGTATAACATGGAGCTAATTGGTTTTGAGTTGAGGGTAGATATGTTCATTGTCTGGCTGGTAAAATATATAATATGTATTGAAATAGTTGTTAATTTATAATAAATTAGGTTCGTTTCTATTTAAAAACGTAATATTACAAGTGATATTACAAAATTTCTTTATAAATCCACAACTTTTCTCTTCAGTTAGTCGATATGAAATCTTATACCTTAACACTGCATTTTATGTAGTAACATATTCCACTATGCAATACACAATTAAACACATGCTCTCGACAATTATTAACGAGGTAGGGTATTCTTCTTCCATGCTTGGATGGAAGGAGACGATTGTTTACAAGTTGAACAATTTCTTTTCTACTCGAGTTTAATATCAACTGATTATGAGTTGAATTTTTATATTTAGATTAGGTAATGTTAGAGTTTACTGATTGTAATATAATATTGAAATCATTATAGATCTATAGGAAATGTGGCTTATTTCCACCAGAAAGGCCTAAACCTATAAGTGGCAATATTGAATATCTTTATAAGTTCACGGCTTTTTTGTTTTACCTATAAGTGGCAATATTGAATATCCTTATAAGTTCACGGCTTTCTTTTTTTTTTTGTCGATGTGAATTATACAATATGTTTAGATAAGTATGTCAAATTGGATTGAATCTATTTACTCAATAAGATATAATGAAATCCCATCTAATCAAATATGTTTAAAAATACACGTGGAATCCTCAACATTGCTATGTATGAATTCTATGATTACATCTTATTTAACATGCATACCTAATTAATGTGTTAATCGTGTCGTGAGCATGCAAATTTAGACGATCATGTGAATAACTTATATATGGCCACTCTATCTTCGTTTTGAGTGCTACCACAAGCCAGAGCTTTTTTTTGTGTATGTGTGATTCTCCTACGCTAGCTGCTATTTCTATCGTCTTCTTTGCTCTCATTACCGTTCTCATTGAAATGTGGAATCCTCGTGGGGCCTGTCAGCGATGTGCATCCTTGGTGGGTTCGCATACGGACACAAAGACTAAATTACAACTTGTGGGCGGAGATGGGATTCAGGATCATGCTGGACCATCATCTTAACTTCGGGAGAAATTGTAAAATATTTGTGCAAGTTTCACCGATTTTCTATTCATCTCTCGCTTTTTTTTTTTTGTTTTTTACATTTCTATTAAGTTTTGCTCCTCTTAGCTGAACTTATAAACCGTTGTCCACCCCGATACATGGGCATTCTTGCATTTTCCGAAAACCCGATAAGGTCGATATGGAGGGGACGTTTGGTTAGGCGTATAGATTTAATTTGACACACCAACTTGAGTTGGTTATCACGATTCAACGTCTCTCTTTTTTAAGTAAGATTTTGGATTCGAATTTTATAAATTGAGAGAGTTTTATTTCTCAGTGGGATTCGGATTTGAATTTAGATATCATATGATTTACACTACAAAAAAATTAATTTGATACCATACCACAGTGCATTTTAAATTATACGTTGTGGAGCATGATTAAAGAGTTCATTATAATATGATGGGATTGTACAACATGAAACTTCAAGTCGTGGTTGATGAAGTCTTTACATACTCTCCCAAAGTACGTGGTATCCTTTAGTCATATTACCCATATTTACACAGAGTCGTCGACCCTTCTGTTCATGCTAGTTTATGTAATTTGATCTCGTACCATAATCTTAGATTTTTATTTTAATAATTTCTTGGGATATATTGAACATATTTTCTCATAATTAATATGAAATGTGTATGTAACTTATAAATCCAACATATATCTATTACTTAATCGGAAAATAAGTGCACTGGACGGCACGCTGCAATTGGATTTACCAACTCTCTTCTGCTTAAAATTCTTCACCTCCAACGCCATAGCATGATCATCCATCCACTTTTCCCTTGGAGTAAGCTTTAGGACTCAGAATTTTGTAATGGGAAAAATTATGTGATTGAAAAATATATATATATATATATATTTTCAGAACTGAACTATTTGCAATCCATAAACATATTAGGTTTAACTATTTAGATTTTCGAATTGGATCAATATTGTAAAATAAAATTTTTATAATACTCGTACGGAAAATTTTATTCAAAAATAAAGATATTAAATTACGAGTAAGATAAATGGGTTTATAAAATTTTAGGATAATTTAATGATATAATTTATTTTTGACAAGAAGAAAGTAGATTTCATCACTGAGGTGGTTTCAGAGTACAAGGCACATCAGCTGCCTCTGCGTGTGTCTGCAAGCTGTGAACTTATACCCATCCTCAATAAGCTAAGCCAAAAGGTGATGTGGGGGGAATGAATCTCTTTCACGAATCCGCATCCCATTATTCTTCGCTCCAGGTGCAATCCAGTTCGAGCACCGATTTGCAGTCCTCCTCACAAGGCCGACTTCGATGTGTCCGAGGAAATGTCTATCAGCTTTGATGATAAAGCGACGAGGGTTCCGAGTAGCCGAGGAGCTTCACGCTTCTCCCCCGACGAACTCCGTCTTTACAAGCTGTGGTCGAGTCTGTTTTCCAGGACGATGGATCTCCAACCGTTAGCCTCTGCAAGATCTGTCGCCATTTTTACAGCCCGCAGCTACCTCCGCCAATTCTTCCGCAGTGTCACTTCACGCTTTCCCTCGCATCTGTGGGAGTCTGAATTGGGTGCAAGATGTGATTACGTACTTTATTTCAGTTGATCTTGGAATCGGATACTTCGTGCGGTGAATTGGAACCGGCGTGGCCGGGGCGGGACGTGGCTCTTCAATTTTGCTGCATGGAGCAGACCTTGCCCACTCGGGCCGCCCTCCTGCAACTAGAATTATGGACCATACAGAGTTTTCCCATGCCAAAGCAATAAATCATAGGTGGGCCGAAAAATTATTAATTTTGTCTCGAAAATACGATAACTAACAATAATGGTCTCACTGAATTCTGGGTGTCAATTATTATAGGTGGGGCAACCCACAAGATTTAGTCATTGCCTACTAAATTCACATTGCAGCATAAAATGAATCTACGGTGTCACCAATTTTGAGTTGGATCAGTGATTTTATCACTAGATTTTTAAATGGGTAATTTAAGGATCGAATTTTAGGTTAGGAGGATCAACGAGAATTTTCTTAGGAATCTCAACCCAACCACATATTAGTTTCGAGATGCATTTCGCTTGTTCCGAGAATACTGGATGTGGTAAATAAAAAAAAGAATCCACTGTGTGAATTATATTTAATGCTAATACGTTCTCTCTTTTACATAATTTTAATCTAATTGTTATAAATAAAAAATTCCCATTTATTTGGATAATTTATATCAATTAAATTGAATATAAATTAATTGAAAAAAATCTTGAATAGGGTATGCTGTTCGACTGTTAACATTTGGCAAGGCCAGGACATTACACTAAAAAACCTTGTCTAAAACTAGATTTTTAGGCCATTTGAAAATAACCGCCGTGCGAGCCCAACATAAATAGCATGTCATTCGAACAAATAAAAATAATTTTTATAATAAAAAAATAATTATAAGAAAAATTAAAAAAATTGATTAATTATATATTAATAATTATCTAAATATTTTTTAGATTAATATAAAATTTAGATTAGTTAATTAATTATATTATATAAATCTTATTTTTAAAAAATAGTTATTTACGTGAATTAATTCAAAGCACCAAAATATTTACACACTAGCCAGAATTTTCGGGCCGACCCAGATCTGATATGGTTCCGATTGATAGGTCTAGATGCGGTAAATGAGAACTGAAGCAGCGGCGGGGGCAGTCTGTCTTGGCGTCTGAGCTGCGGGCCGGGAACGTAAAATTTTATAATTAATTATAAATTTATAATTAAATATTTATTTGCGGTGCATCATCACGTGTCATTTTTCACCATCCTTCCGTCGACGGCTATGTAAAGAGTCCTTCCTCCCTCTGTCTTCACAAATCTGCCCGCTTTCCCTACGAAGCCAAAATTTCTTCCCCGATCCCCTGTCCGTTCTCAGGGGTATTGCGGGCAGTTTCTTCGTGGATCGTTGGATTCTCGTCGTCGACGTCCGGTTGAATCGGAGGTCGGAGCTGTGAAAAATTTCTTGTCAATCAGAGGGTTCGTTTCTCTCCGGCGATGGGCTTGTTGGTGGATTCTCAGACTAATGGAGGCGGGAGCGGGCAGTGGACTGGTCTCCGGGGCTTGATGCGGAGAAAGCAGGTCGATTCGATTCATGCCCGGTCCCGCTCTGGCCACCAATTGGCCAAGGAATTGTCTGTCCTTCACCTGATTGCCATCGGTAACGTTCCATTTCCTCTCTATTGGGACGGTCTGGGAGTTTTTGTAGCTCATGTTGCTCCTTTTGTTTATTTTTCTGATGTTTGACGTTTTCTGTCTATTTCGGAATATTTCCATGATCCTTTCTGCTGGTTGTTCTTTCTCACTTGGTCGAGGACGTGTCAATTTTCTGTCTCAAGAGCGCCCCTCAGCATCCAAGCTCAGTATTTTGTAATTTATTGACCGATTATTTCTTCATTTGCCCCCATGATATTCTACTTTACTGCTGTTCTTGGACAGCTTTGCTGGGCTTCGATTCGTATAATTGATTTTTAATTGCTCTCAACCAGCCTCTTACTGTTCCCTCGATCAGGTGTGGGCTCTACAATTGGAGCTGGAGTCTATATTCTTGTCGGAACAGTTGCTAGAGAGCATTCAGGACCAGCGCTCACCCTTTCATTCTTAATAGCTGGAGTTGCTGCTGCTCTATCCGCCTTCTGCTATGCTGAGCTTGCAAGCCGTTGCCCGTCTGCTGGGAGTGCGTACCATTATTCCTATATTTGTGTTGGAGAAGGGTAAATTCTCATGATGCTTATATTTCAAATCTATCAGTATTACTTAGGCCTTCTTCCAGTGCCTTCCTTAACGCTGTTTTCTGCATGGCAGTGTCGCTTGGCTGATTGGATGGGCGCTCATACTGGAATACACCATTGGTGGCTCTGCAGTAGCTCGTGGCATATCTCCAAATTTGGTATGCAATATATTCTGATTTAAACCCTTTTTTGGGGCTTTCCGGCGGGTTTCATGTACCTTAGTTGTTATTTTTTTGCTTTGAAGACGCTTGCTGATACGTTTGCTAATAGTTCCTTTTTAATAACTTTTCTTTCGTTTTCTGGTGTCAATTTTGCGCGCTATTTCTTTCATGACTACACAAGTAATTTCTACTGGTAACGTAGTTTTTGGCACACACGCACGCACACACACGCACACATATATATATTTGAAAGCCATTAATTCCCGTCGTCTCTCTTATTTGAGTTATACATATTTAGAATGCTTTTAGGACATTGACCTTCTGTTACTCTGAGACATGTCTTTCCTGCTTTCTTTTGCCAGCGCTAAAGTGTAATGGTTATGCTCTTTTAGACAGCAATAATTTGGAAAATTTTAGCACTTTCAAGTTTGGAAAGTGATGCTCATGCTCTATTATGGAGCTTTCCATATCTTGCTTAATTTGTCTGCTGGAATTTTAGTTGAAGGAGATTTTTTAAGTGTCTCTCTTCTCTAAACTCAATACTCTTGGTGAATTCAAATCTTTACCTGTTCTACTTTATTCAGGCATTGCTCTTTGGTGGAACAGACAGTCTTCCTACATTTTTAGCCCGCCAATATATTCCTGGGCTGGATATGGTGGTTGATCCCTGTGCTGCCATCCTAGTAATTGTTGTTACTGGGTTATTGTGTCTAGGTATCAAAGAGGTATGGTTATTCCTGTTTCCATCACTTGCATGGAAATGTTGTCATGTCCTTTGCAAATTTGATTGGCTAGACATAATTTTGCAGAGTACGGTGGCACAAGGCATTGTCACAACTGCAAATATATTTGCTATGATGTTTGTCATAGTTGCTGGTGGATACCTTGGTTTTAAGACTGGATGGGCTGGATATGAACTTCCTGCTGGGTATTGTAGTGTTCCTGCTTCATATATTTTAACTTGTGGTCTGGACTGAAATCTCTTATATAAGTCTTTGTTTGAGTTTGCAGGTATTTTCCCTTTGGTGTGGATGGGATGCTTGCTGGTTCTGCAACAGTCTTCTTTGCTTATATTGGCTTTGACTCTGTTGCCAGCACAGCTGAAGAGGTTGATAATTTTCCTCTGATTCTCTACATTCACAAGGCTCATCGCTGTAGTTTTGACTTGTGCTGAAATCATTGTTGCGTGCCGGTGTTTGTTTGGCAGGTGAAGAATCCACAACGAGATTTGCCTCTGGGCATAGGATGTGCCCTATCCATTTGTTGCACACTGTACATGCTGGTTTCGGTTGTAATTGTGGGTCTTGTACCTTATTATGCAATGGATCCTGACACCCCCATTTCATCTGCATTTGCAAGCCATGGGATGCAATGGGCAGCGTGAGCATTTGATGTCCCTTGATATTCCCGTTCATTCAGGTTCAATATCTTTTAGAGGGTATTATGCCTTTGTTTTGTACTTATAACTACCTTTCTCATTGGCAATACAGATACATCATAACAGTTGGAGCTGTTACTGCCCTCTGTTCGACGCTGATGGGTTCAATTCTCCCTCAGGTAAATGAAGACTCAAGCCCTTCTTCAGATTCTGGTCCAAGCTTGATTTATTGATACCGCTCTGCTCATAGTACCTACATAAATACACCCTTATATGACCAACTACCCTGTCTCTTTTGGGTTTTTTGCAATTCCTTCCGTAATGAGTTAAATTATTAATGATGGAATGGGATTCTAGTGGAGTCTAACCATTTTTTTTCTTAATTTAGGGTTTTTTAGTTGGGTGCTGTTTCAAATGCTTAAGAGATATGATGGATTCATGGCAATATTGTTGCTGTTGTATTACAAATGCTGGAGCTTTTATCATTGTGATGGTGTGGTGTCATTGTGTGCCAACTGAGAAATTCTGGCACTTGAATTCCATTTTATGGATTTAAAAGTACTGGAAGTAGTACATCCTGATATCTACCATTTTCTCGGTATAGGATTTTACTTACCTAGAAAGTGCTTTCATATGTTCCATCTTTTTATCTTTTCAGCCTCGGATTCTGATGGCAATGGCCAGAGATGGATTGCTACCTTCTTTCTTTTCGGACGTGAATAAGAAGACCCAAGTTCCTATCAAGAGCACAATTGCTACTGGTTTTGGTGCTGCAATCCTAGCATTCTTTATGGATGTCTCACAGTTAGCCGGGATGGTAATCTTGACACCTGCTCCCACTCTTTTCCTCTGGCTACTAAGTTGTTTTCTAATCTATACATAATGGAAAATAACAGTTCATAGAGTTTTCTTTTCCCTGTGGATTTGAAACAGCCACATATGATAAATATTGGGCTGGAATTCTTTAACTTGACGCAAGTATAATATTGATAGCTTGGAAGAAGTGATAAAGAAGCTTTATGTTTCCAGCTATAGTTTATAGTACAGATGTTGATAAATCTGATATAGCGGTATTTGTAAATGCAGGTCAGTGTGGGTACACTTCTAGCATTCACCATGGTAGCAATATCCGTGCTGATCCTAAGATACGTTCCTCCTGATGAGGTGCCACTTCCCCCATCATTTCAGGAATCAATTGATTCTATCACATCACGGCTGAGCACACAAGAGACTACAGGGAAGAGTTTTGGAGTTCCTGCTGGCACTGCTGATGATAGTAAACAGCCTTTGCTTGGGGTAAAGGAAGTTGTAGTTGATTGCCCTCTTATCATGCAAAACGTTCTAGGCAATTGTGAGTTTCATACTTCCTCAACACATGTTCCTTCTTTTCAGATGGAAAGTTCTGTGTTTCTGTTTGGTGCTGATTGGTCATCCTCTTGGAAGCCTCTTTCCTTCACTTTCTAGCATTTTTTATGAGTTGATAATATCATGTCATTTATTGATCACTGTTGTACTTTGTGGTTTAGCTGACTTTATGATCATTTAAATAGAAAATTTTTATGCTTGCTTTAAATAAATGTATGAGTTCTAATTATCCAAAGAAAAAGGAAAAAAAGAAAAACTATAAGGACTTCTGCATAGTTCTTACTGGAAAACATGTTGCTATTGCTTTTTCTTGGTATCTCAACAGTGGCTTCAAGCTGAATTATTTTCTAACCTACACAGACATGAACTCAGAGAATAACAGACGAAAGATAGCTGGCTGGACAATAATGTTCACATGTGTAGGGGCGTTTGTCCTGTCATATTCTGCCTCAAGTTTGGGTTTTCCTAGGTGAGGATAACTTCACAGTTTTCTTGTTCACTGCACTTAAGCTGTAGGTTTATTTTAAGTTGTGGCAAGCAAGAACATTGCAGACATATTAATGATTTCTTTGACTGATGCTTGGTTATTTTCCGTCTCCATGTGAATTAATATTGCCATGGGTAACTTACTTCCAGCTTACTTCGTTATTCATTGTGTGGAATTGGTGGTGCTCTTCTTTTATGCGGACTGATTGTGCTTACCATCATTGACCAAGATGATGCAAGGCACAACTTCGGCCATTCAGGAGGTATATCTGCTGTTAAACTGATAAGGGAGACTGGTTATCTACTGTTCATGTTTTGTCATCCATCACTTTGAGACTTGTAGCAGAGTTCTCTGAATTATAATGTGTTTTATTTGTTTCAGGATTCATTTGCCCGTTTGTTCCTCTTTTGCCTATAACATGCATACTCATCAATGTGTACTTGCTGATCAACCTTGGGTGAGTGACACTGCTTATAACGTAGTTCTATCATCAAATAGAAAATCCAAGTATTTCTTGTTTAAATTTCTTCCAGAAGGACTTGAGCACTTCCTCCTTCAGCCTAAGGGCAATTATTTTTTCGCTTAAAAGGCAGAAGTCCTTATTAGTTGATTAAACAGGCAACATGGTAATCACTGATTATGACAACTACAGCATAACTGAGAATTTTATTGCCTAGTATCAAACAATTTTTTCATATTGTTTATCGCCACTGAACTCAAATCTCCTTTTTGGATTTACCAGAGCTGCAACGTGGGCCCGGGTCTCGGTATGGCTATTTGTTGGGGTTCTTGTGTACATATTCTATGGTCGGACCCACAGCTCGTTAATGGATGCAGTGTATGTACCGGCTGCACATGCCAATGAGGTCTACAGGAGTTCAGTTGACTCTCTGTCTCTGGCTTAATTGATCAGCAATCACTAAGAGAATTGACAGGCGATCATTGCTGAGGCTGCCTGTTACCTGGCATAAGAAAAGCTTCCCTTAGCTCTAAGCTCTCATATGTGAAAATTGTTGAACCTGCCCAACCATCGGTTGATTAGTTGCCGACAGTGATGGTATACCCCAAAGACCGGTAGATCAGTGTGTTGTTCCTGTTTGTATAGTATTATCCCATCGAAAGGACAGTTATGGAATTGGGATTGCTTGATGTAAATTAGCAATTATAAGTGCTACTGCTTGTTTTTATTCTTTAAATTATCGCCTTGCTGACAAGGCTGTGTTGATTTGTTGGGACGGTGCTGTAAGATTGATGATGTAAGTAATTGCTCAATTCAATTTCGCGGAAGTGGACCATTAAATGTCGTGTTGGTCAGGATAAATTAAAAAGGAACAATTAAGTGAACTATTAAATGTCGTGTTGATCATTGCTGCTCTTTTGTGGCAAGGAAGATGCAATATAGCATGCTTTATTTTCTCTCTCTCTTTCATTTTTATGAACGGACCAGAGCTGTGTGGTTTGTTGAGGTAGGTTTAATGTTAGATAGAGCTAGAGTCTGCAAGAAGGATGGCTGGCTGTCTGATCTGCAGATGGGAATGTAAGCTGAAGGGTGATGGTAGAGCATGTTGGTTCATGAGGATTCCATATATTTTTATGGCATATTTGGATAGAAAGGTGCTCAGTTGTGTATGAGTATGGCTCCCCTTCAGGCACAAAGAATAATACAGAAAATAAGGAAGGATGTTGAGAATGAGAGGAGTGAAATGAGACCTTTGGACAAGTGGCAAGAACCTGAGGATAATGGAATCAAGCTAAATTGTGATGCCTCCTAGATTTGTAATGAGTAGTAGCATGTATGGATTGGTGAAGTTGCAAGGGATTCAAGTAGTAGTTTGGTTGGAAGAGCAACCCAATAAAAAAAAAAGATTTGATATGGTGATACCGCATTCAATTTATTAATTAAATAATTATAAATTTAATTTATATTATAGGATTCTCAATACCGTTTTATTTTTATATTTTCTTATTTCATTTTAAACTCATGTGATTATTGTATAATCGTTAAAAAAAAAAGAAATATATTCTTTATGTCCACCATTGCCTAGCTATTCTTTTCGTCAAGACCTTGGTGAGGCTGGACCGGTTTACTTGTTCGGGCTCCAGCCCATCTGTCTGTCTTTCATTTTTCTTTGACCGGCCGGGACCATCCATCTTCTTGAGGTTCGGGGTCTGGCCCGAGGCCTCTTGCTCCGATGGAAGAAACTTCCCCAGGATCTGTGGTTATCGCTGCGTTCTTGCCTGTTCTTCTGTCCAAAAGGAAGGACGACATCCTTGCATGATTACCAGAAAAGTTCTCGATGCTAGCTGTGAAAATGAGATTCCCATTAAGATTATGACTTCCGCTTTGATCGGTAACACTTGTCGGGGATGGTTCTTTCTCGACTTGCACTGATTGAGATTCATTTTACAGCAAAATCGTGCGAGGCATGAAAGCACTAGGAAAGGATGTCACTTCCTGTATTAGGAGTGAATTCCACTTGCAGGATTTGCGTATCAAACATCGATGGTGAGAGAAGAATCAAACACTGACCCTGTGAAGGATATGATTTAGATCGCATAAACGATACATTCTGCAGAGGCACTCAAATGTATTCGACGTGCCCACGTAAAGCCAGAAGTTTCTTTGGACAGAAGAGGCTGATTTGGAGTCTCCTCTTGGCGATTACTAACTGATAAATCCTGATCATTCAATAGAAATTGCTACTACGATGACCGCGATTTTTATGAGCTAGGCATTTGTTGATAAGACCCGGTGGACGTATATGCCATTTCTTCTCTTGGCAATTAGTTCAAATCGTGGACAGGGAAAGAATTCTTCCCTGATCGTCTTATCAAAATTGCTGAAAGCCCAATAAAGCATTTGATATCAAAAGAGCTAGCTGTTTTCGTGAAAGACAATTTGGTGTCATGACATTACCTTAACCCAAAACCAAGGTAACCTGATTTGATTCTCATGGATGAAACTCCTTGTGGACCCTTCACGATCCTTTTCCTTCCAGTCCTTGTACCCTTTCTGATGCTTTTTATTGAATTCCGTTTTAAATTGATGAGCCTCTTTCTGAGCCGGAAAGAGTTGTTTTCCCTCTTCTCTCAAGTCGAATAAGAGTGGTCCCCTAGGGAGCCATCACAATCAATAAAAATTGAAAACCATCCAGAAGAATCTCGCATTCAGTTGAATTTATTGAGAAAAGAACGATAGAAATAATTGAATGATCTTGTGCAGTTGTTTGCTGGTGAAGTTCTCAACTGATGTGACCGCTTCTTCATGTTGCACGATAACGAGTGTAGTTACTGCCACTGGTGATCTCATCTGCAGCTACTAGAAACTCGGCTCGGCAGAGACGTGTAAATTTTCTGTACTGAGACGGTAACTTGAATCTCCGTCACTTTGGCAGTCGACAATAGTAACTTCTCGTATGCATTGTATGGGTGAGTTCAACTTGAAGCCTGGATTGGAATCACCGTGAACAAGAACATGTATGTCAGTTCAATCTGGTTCTTAGTTAGGCTACATTTTTCTTCCATTATCTGGGTACCTGGTTTGGTTTGAACCGGATCAAGCGAAAGGGTCAAAGCAACAACCCACCTTCCATTATGGACGCACATCCTCCCAAATGCAACTAACAAGTTGGATGTACTTCTGAAAACGATTTGGGCTTGTCTATAAACGTGATAGGATTGGAGAACAAAGCCAGCATCACTGCACCATGATAGAATCAGATGACCCATAAGTTTTGACCGAGTCCAACATGAATGATAAGTGGATGGTAATCAATTACTGATAATGATTCAGGTATAGGCTGTGATCGTTGCCCCACTTGAGAGGTTCACGATCTGGTTTTATGATGTCTAACTGGTTTGATTCGCGGAACTCCGACCAACCTAGAGATTTCCAGTACGTCTCAACTGAACTGCAGAAGATGCCAATAAGATCTTCCCCTTAGATGGATGTAAGCAATCATACCGAGATAACATATGAATGAAATCAAATCAACCTAACTTGCTGCCTGATCGATTGGGACATCCGTAGACTTTAGGCACATTATGCGCTAATCTTAGACCAAAGGAGATGTAATGACAAAATCAATCCACGTCTATCTTGCAGGGTCCAAAATAAACTTTCCCATGTTTTTACCAATTTTAACTAGTTCGATTTATCGAACTCAGATCAGATCATCTCCTGCCAGTCCTTGCAGGGGCTTGACACTCTCTCAACAGGCTTTTTCTGTAGTTGTATGATTTCCTCCAGTTAGATGCTTCTTGGGGAAGTTGTGCTCTCTTCCTACGACTCAAATTCACCCTTAAATCTGGTCATGGCCTCGTTCAATCCATCCAGGTCGGGCTATTTAGGTGAAGTGAAGCTGTCTAAGTATCTGTCTGCTCTGTGCTGGCATTTTCTGGTTCAGAATCGTGCAGTAGTGCTGGTGGCTGAGTCACAGTTGGCCCTTGTCATTCACCTGGCTGTCAATAAATTAGCGTCATGAAAGTGTTTTGACTATGCGTTTCTAAATTCTCATTATATCTGGATTCCTGCATTACTTCCTCTGTCATATATGGTTCAACACTTTGAGAAATATCTCGCAATGATTTGAGCATCATCTGGTTGATGAGAGTTTAGAGACAACTACCAAAATGTCACATGATCGGGTATGTTTTCTCTCTTCATGCTGGTGATGCTTTCATATACATCAGTCCATCCAATTGAAGCAAAATTTCCTAGACGCAAGCCATGTAGAGATTCATATTCCACCATCTAAATGCAGATGCAATATGTAATGGTATCATCAAAATGAATACCCGACTTACTTCTTCAATGTCTTCTTCCATTATTTCTGTGTCAATTGGAAGAAACCTCAAATTGTTGTACCGCTTCCTTTTTTCCTCTCTAACAGAATGTTTTTTGCTCATATGCCGAGAAGTTTCCCAAAACTCTGTCATTTTGGAGACTTGTAATCAATATGCAGCCTAAACCAAAGGTTGCTCACTCTGAATGTAGACCTCAGAAGCTGTATGCTCAATGGGCAGCAGAAAGCACAACTGGTGATTCAAGGGGAGTTCATTAGCACCAGTGATTTGACTACTAAACCATTTGAGACTCACCAATCTGTCACGAACTTAAACTTTGTCATGATGTATTAATTTTCCATGTACTCAATGAACACATTCTCATATGATTACTGGTAATTATAAGTAAGATCACTTACAAATCCTCAGGTACTGTCTAAGTTAAGTGATCTTGCTTGCTCTTCTTTCCATAAGAAGAACAAAATCCCCATATAATTACCAGAAAATTTCTTAGTTCTATTTATGAGAATGAGATTCCCATTAAGACTATGACTCCCACTTTCTTTAGAAACTCATGTCAGGGACGGTTCTTTCTCGACTTGCACTGATTGAGCCTACAGGCATACATCAGCCCTCTCGTCATTGATTCATTTTACAGCAAAATCGCGCTAGGCAAGAAGACCCTACGAAGGGATGGCACTTCCTGTATTAGGAATGGATATCATTAACAGGATTCACGTATCAAATCTCGATGGTTACAGAAGAATCAAACACTGACTGTGTGAAGGATACGATTTGGATCTTATAAACAAATACGCTGTACAGAGGCATTTCAAATACTCTCAAGGTGCCCCTATGGCACTGAATGTTTTATTCGAAAGAGGAGGCTGGTCTGGACTCTCCTCTCTTCAGTTATCAATACATCCTGATCACTCGATAGAAATCGCTATTATGATGACTGTGGTTTTTATGAGCTAAGCATTTGTTGATAAGACTCGGTGGATATATATGCCATCTCTTCCCTTGGCAATTAGTTCCAATTGTGGGCACAGAGAGAAATTTTCCCTAATCTTCTTATCAAATTGCTGAATAGATAAAACCAGATGAATGAAGCATTTGATATCAGAAGTTTCTTTTTGGGGAAAGAGGGGATGGTGTAGCGACATTGCCTTGGCCAAAAACCAAGAGAACCTAAGTCTGACTCTCACGGACGAGAATCCTGTACCTCTCTTATGATCCTTTTGATTCAAACTCCTTCTAAATCATTGGGTCTCTCTTGAAACCAAAAAGAGAGCCCTTTATCTCTTCTCTCAGTCCAGTCAAATAAAGAGTGGTCCCCTAGGAAAGCCATCACATTCAAATGGAAAACAAAATCATCCAGAAGAATATCTCGCATTCAATTGAGTTATTTGAGATAAGAACAGTGGGAAATAGAAGCAAACATCAGATGAGCATATCCCTTGATCTTGTGCAGCTGTTTCTGGTGGAGTTCTCAACTGATCCAATCGCTTCATCATGTCGCATGATGACAAATGCAGTAACTGCCACTATCAATCTCATCTGCAGCTACTAGAAACTCAACTCGGTCGAGACGTGTAAATTTCCGGTAATAACAAGGTAACTTGACTTTATGTCACTGGGGCGATCGACAGCAGTAACTTCCCATAGGTATAATATGGGTGAGTTTAACTTGAAGCCTGGAATAGTCGCAAGCAAGCGCAGGAATTTCTATCTGGTTCTTGGTTAAAAGTTACAATTTTCTTCCATTAACAGGGTACTTGGTTTGGCTTGAACCGGATGAAGCGGAAAGGGACAAAGCAACAACGCACCTTCCATTATGGACGCACATCCTCCCAAATGCACCTAACAAGTTGGATGTACGTTGAAAACAAGTTGGGCCCGTCCGTAAACGTGATAGAATTGGAGGACAGTCAGCATCAGTAGACCGTGACAGAATCAGATGAACCAAAAGTATGGTGGGTTCGATTATAGGTGACGAGTGGATGTGGATCAATTGTCTATTCGGATGGAGACTGTGACCGTAGCGCTCTTGTGAGCCTCATGATCCAGTTGTATGAATCTAACTGCTTTGATTCTCGGGAATCTGACCTACCTAGAGAAAATTTTCCAGTCCATCTGACTGAAAGGCAGAAGATGCAAATATGATCTTCCCCTTAGATGGTGTAAGGAATTATGTCGAGAGAACACATGGATGAGAGAAAAAGAAAAACACACAGCCCGATCGATAAGGACACCCGTAGACATAAGCACATTATTCGGTAATCTTAGACCATAAGAGATGTAACAATAACATCAATCACCAAGGCTATATTGCAGGGCTGGACTTTACCGGACTTAACTGAACTCAGATCAAACCATCTTTCCAGTAATAATACTGACAGATCTGCTGTAACTCCTGCCCTATTTCCTTTCTAAAACTAAAGGAATTAGATTACGGGTAATATCAGTCAGTTTTCTTTCTAGAGCTGAAGGGATTAGATCACAAGTAATATCGGTCAATGATACCGGGCAATTGTCAAAATCACTCCTTCGCAAAAGCGGCCTAAACTCTTTCACTTTTGAAGGCACCGCTCACAGTTCACTTATCTTCATGATGCCTACATGAAACCGATACATTTGAATGAAGCTGAAAGCTCGAATGCTGCAATAATAATTCTTCCACTGAATCTTCGACTTCACCAGAGAGGGACTAACATTGAGAGGTTTCTTGGACAGCCTCGGTCACTGCCAATACCATTATTATTCGAAGAATGGACAGCATGTCTCTTCTCTGACGGCTCAATCCAGTCCCAGAGGGAGAAAGGAGCCATGGGACCATTTTGCAGGAGAGGCCAAATTGAAGTCTTCTGTATGATTAAGATACAGCTCAGAATAAGGAAATCTTCCAGTAGAAACTGCTCTTGGTTTCAAGAAACCGATTTTTATTGGAGAAGATATCATATCAATCCCATGTTTCAGCTCGGGATTGACATTGGAACCAAAAATGTTAAATCAGTAGAACGATTTTGCAATATTGCTTCAATCAACTATACATATGCTTCCTATTACATTGTATTATGTCTGTCATACTAAACAGAACTAACACAGCACAACATGACATCTAGACAAGTTTCCAGACAAATTACAGCCCTATATGTAGATCACTGCTAGAAGCAAAATGATGCGAATCTCAAATTAGCAGCTAGACACAAAATTCTTAGTTATCAGTTTGTCCATTGAACAGTAGACTGAGTCATACAGAAGATTAGAGAGACCCGACTGTTTGAATCAGCCTAAGAGATAGAGAAACCAAATACACTGCTATTAGGCCTCCTCCGAGTACTCCATCTAGCTTCATATCCCTCCTTGGCAGGACCACAAGGGCCCACAACAACCCAACTATCAGAAACCCTAGCGTCTCGATGAGGTCTGAATCTCTCGGGATCACAAGTGGTGAAGGATACTTGTACCAAGAAGCACCGACAAGAGATAAGCCCATGCCGAAGAGG
Organism: Sonneratia caseolaris; assembly: GCA_900006705.1. NCBI lineage: Eukaryota > Viridiplantae > Streptophyta > Magnoliopsida > Myrtales > Lythraceae > Sonneratia > Sonneratia caseolaris. The sequence goes on from CXYZ01008245.1 coordinate 406,137, forward strand.
ACATTGAAGATGGGGCCTGCATAGCAGCCTGACATGGCTGCTTGGGTGCCCGCCTGTCCTCCATAGACTGCCATCGTACCGTTGGTCATCAGATCGCCGATCGAGTTCCCCCATGCTAGGACAGTTAGCCCTAGAATTGAAGGGCTTATCCCAATAATGTAACCAAGCGAGACTAATAGACCGACCAATTCTTGAGCTGTGATATAACTCCAAGTGATGCTCATCAAGAACCCTGCAAGAAGCCATGGCAGAAGGCACTTTTTTGGCGGGTTCGAGGTCTCAGTCGTGAAGAGCACGAGAAGCCCCAAAGCAATCCCGATCAAAATCCCGACCCCATAAATCACAAAGGCCTCGCTGAACGTCATAGCTTGGTCCTGAAAGTTCCAAAGGGCACAGAGGAGAATAGGAGCCAATGTGGCTGAGGCCACTGCATAAGGTTTAAACCATCTCTCTTCACTCAATACAGGAATTGTCAGTCTCCGAGGCAAGTAAAGAGGCAACTGAAGGAAGAAAATCAACCGATTGCAGAAGGATGGAGGATCGGTCCTGAGGCATTTCTCGATTTCCACCTCCACTCTCACTCGATTCCCATCTTTGTTGCTAATTTCATCCCAAGTGACAATATCCCTTTTCTCTTCCGCTCCATCTAATATCGGGATACACAACGCGTCAGCAGACCTATCACCGGAGATGGCATCCTTTTCCCCTCCACAGGATTCCTTCTCCCAGTGGAAGTGCGATATATAGACCAGTATGACATAGACAACGTACATAGAACAGAATCCCGCTGAGCCCCAAACGTTGATTTCCCCGTTGGCCAATATTACGAGCAAGAACACAAGGACTAGAAGAAGGAACAGGACATCCCTCAAGAAAGCAGGCTTGTCGATTTGAAAGTTTCTACCTCGAACCAGGAAGCTTATGCTCCCAACCACGACGCAGGACACGAAGGAGGCCCCACCAAGCACCGTGTTAAGTGCCATGTCCTCAGTCCCACTGCCCATGAAAGACACGAGACTGGCGAAAACATCGGGGGCGCCATTTCCCAGCGAGAGTAAGGTCACTCCAGCCATCGGCGGGGACAGCTTCAGGAACTTAGACAAGCTCTCGAGCGAAGAGCAGAAGTATTCAGAAGCCGTGTTTCCCAAGAGATAGAACAGGACAAGGAGCCAAAGTATGAAGAGAGCGTATCCCAGCCATGGAGACCGACCAAATTTGCAGTAAAACAGGTACAGATAGTTAATGTAGCCCTGAGATACACACGGCCCGTGGAATTTAAGGTGATAGCACTTGGCCTCATAGCCATCCAAGCTCTGCAACGTCTGGCAGCCACTATTGCTACCAGTACTGTCAGTCAACGGAGGAGAACCCCTCCCCAGGAAGAGGAAATCTGTAAAGGGATGATTTTTAGAATGAATGGAGATGACGAAGAACGCACATGACAGCACAAGGAACGAGGTGTTGAGCAAGATCAGGTAAAGATTCCTACTTGACACGAAGATCCTCGTATCCATCGCAGAGAATCTACAATTCCTAGGAGATTAAGCTCAAAAATGGGGATTTGGGCAATGAATACAACACCGACCCATGATTCATGAACGATGAAATCAATGAGATTTAATGAAGAGGAAGAGAGATTCGACGAATCTGATGGAGAAGCACCCACCGAAGGATACACGTGTCAGGAAGACTTTCTTGAGAAGTAATCGATCAGTGTCTGAAGGGTTGAACAAGGGCAGGATTACTTTTTCAGAACAGAAGATTTACAATCCTGTAGAAGCCATAGGAGGAGAGGTGTGAAACGGGGACTGATATAGGAGACTTTGGAGGAGACTGATGTGGGGACACACTTGTCTCCACGAGTGCGCACGCCCTCCGAGGTTTGATAATGACAATCGGACCAAGGAATATGCGCTCTGCACCCGGGCGCACGTGTGCCCTGTAATGATGGTCTCTTTTTTAGTGTACCCTAACCAATGCTAATGGCTGCATTTAATTTTAATTAATCTAAATTCAACAAAATCTGACCACTATGCATCTCCTTATGAAATTTTTTTATTTATAAAATTTTTTATCCAAAATTTTTTATTTTTAAATGAAATTAATCACATATTATTACTTTGACAACAAAATATTATTTGATGATGTGTTGTGATAGGTGCTTGGCTCGTCTATGGATTTAGGGGGACTTGGAGGAGTTTAGAAGATTTATGTAAAAATTTTATTGATTTTATAACTATTTTTATGAGATTATAAGGTCTTGCCTCCTCCCTTAAAATTGACTTTTTTTATTCCCAAAACTGGTATGCAATTAGACCAGTATTTTTAAGAAAATTTCCATCAACTCTCACAACTTGAGATTTGATTCTTAAATCACCAATTTGAAGGTTTAATAAGGGAATCACTAATATAACCTCAAGTTGATAATTGTAAATATTTATCACTACCCTATCAATCATCAATGTAATTTAATTTTCACTCCCAATAACAATAAACTATTAAGAAACGATGATCTAAGAGATTCTCATCACAAAGAGATGAATTTGGGATTCGTCCATGCATATCTCTCATCCTTATTTAGAAGGAGAAGGTTTTGTGTGTAATGGTTACACCGCATCATTTGTCTCATATGCTACGTTAACGTCTAACAAGTTAACGATGCGCCATTTAAAATCTCTAAAAAAACCTTAAAAATTATTCAAAATCTTAATGTACCTTTGCCTATGTAAACTCTGAGAAAAGAAATTAAAAGTCTAACCAACAAGTTTAAGAGGATAAATGAATTTGCCCCAGAACATTAGCTTCGATATCAAATGTCTCAATATGTGACATGACCAAATGTTGAGAGTAAGAAAAACTGTTAAATTCGTCGTGAGCCCACAAGAGATTGAGTTCGTTTTCACTTAAAAGTTTAAGCTGATAGATTAGGATACCCAATTTTCATATAAGTACACAACGTTTTCTTCATTTAATCGATGTGGGATCGTATATTTCAATACTTGCCCCTCACATGGTAACATGTTTTACTTTGTCACGTGTCATTAAACACCCACACTCAAGAACTGCCCACAAACCGAGTATTCTTATTTCGGTCTCGGATGAGGGGGACAATTGACCTTGCCAACTTGTGTCTACCTCGTTATCCTCCACTTGAAATGGATTTGTCCTCAAATGCAAACCATTCTCCTTCCCGTTTGCTTGACACCATTCCGAAGCTTGAAACCTGATGACTTGACGGATAAAGTTGCGGTACTGGAACATATTGATGTGATATACCCATTATGCATAAATTTTTTTCTTAGATAAATGGAGTAGATATCAATTATTATAAGAAACTTTATATTACTACTAATCATGGACTTGAAATTATTATTTTTTTCATCTTCACCGCCCGAAATCTAAAAATGTAGTAACTGTTATTAATTTACATTCGAACTCAATAATATTAATAGAATCACTGACCTTTTTTTCCCCTTTTGGGATCCATTTGATTTTGGCTATGTGGTCCATTGCTAGATATATCCATTTCGCATATCTCGCTTTCTTTGCTTTCTATTCAATGCGTACACAAGAGAGGTTAACGATACTATGGACCGGGTAGGGACGCCGTTCATCTTCATCGTCCGAGCCATTCGATAAGGAAAGATCACTCGCTCGATACGCGGCTTCAACGCTCATCAATCCGAATGAATGTTATCTCTTTGGTCGTGTTGGAATGGAATGACAGGCGGAAGGGATAAAACTTGGGGTAAATTGTCCAAATTTAAATTAGTTAGATCTCATGAAACTTTTGAATATAGATGAAAAAGAAAAAAAAATGGTAGAAACCTTTGGCATCGGCTAGAAATTGACGGCTGGCATGATCTTGAAATAAAATATGAAATATTTCAATCAATATGGTTAAAAATCTTAAATTTCCATTCCTAAGGTAGAATATGGACATGGAAATGGACCATATTTACTATTTTTTTAATTTGGGTTAATAACATGAAAATAGTACTACCAATTATGACCATTTTAAATAATTTGACACGAATTTTTTAATTTCACATTATTAAAATTGAACTTTCATTTCACGTATACTATTTGTTTTTCCATCCAAATTGAATGGTCCAATGATGTGGCACGTTACTATTGCTTAGCTGTCATATGTCCACTTACGTGGCATTGCCAGACACATAGCTCATGGGCCCGTTATGTAAAATGACACATTTACTCTCCTTTTATCAATTGAAAAATAAAAAAAATACTTGGGCAAATTCATAAATACATCTTCTTCCTCCTCCTCCTCCCCTCTTCCCTTCAAACCCTAACCGTTTTCCTCCAATGAAGGTTAACATGAGCTTGAAACGGTTGGCTAAAAACATTTATTTGATTATGAATGAGAAATTGTTATTATATAATGATTTTGTGGATTCATTGAAATATTTTAATATTCGAATTCCTTAAATTATTCATAATATTTGAATTTGTTGAATTGGTCTTAATTATGAATCGGCCATTAATGGTTGATTAATGGTGAGGCACATTTAATCTAACAATTAAGAGTTATTTATGAATGATTCTTTGAATTTGCTCTTAATGTTCGGATTAACGATGAATAAGCTCTTAATGAATAGATTAATGGTAACATACTCTTAATCAAACAATTAAGGCTATTTATGAATGATTCTTAATTGTAATAATAGAACAATTAAGGGTTTTCTATGAATGATTCGTTGAATTCATTATTAATGTTCAAATAATGATGAATCAACCATTAATGAATAGATTAATAGNGAATGATTCGTTGAATTCATTATTAATGTTCAAATAATGATGAATCAACCATTAATGAATAGATTAATAGTAACATACTCTTAATCCGATAATTAAAGGTTATTGTGCCTATTAGTATGCTAAGCCATTACCCCTATCTTCATTCTATATATTGAGCAGATCGCTCAACAAACAAAAAAAACTCTCATTCTCATATTTTCAAGCATAGTTTTCTGCCATCTATTGGTTCGCCTTTGAGCTCAATGTCCAGTGCTGTCCTCGACTTATATTGTCGTTGTATCTTGGGAGACAATTGACCAAGTCACCTCAGCACACCCAGGAGGGGTCGAATTTGTCTTTAAGGATACTGTGACTGCCACAGGCCTCAACTTCGATTGGTTTTCCATTTTTGTTAATTTTTGTCACTGCATTTATGATTTTGTGTCGTAAGTATTTTATATATTATCATCTGAGTTTACCTTGCGATTGGGAATTATTGCTGCTAACAGAAACTATTGATTTATAGGAATGTCCATGCGAAGGGGAAGAGCTTTGGGGAGATGTCTGACTGTCTAACAATAATTCCTTATCGAAGCAGGGATTATAGTAGAGGAGGACTTGGTTGATTATGGGTGTGAGGTTGAAAATTGATTGTTGGAAGACGGTGCTTGCTTGGGGGACGAGGAGGGGGAGGAGGTGGTTGAGCCACCAACTGAAGAAGGCAACGAAATCATTTGCTGCGTATTGGGAAATTTACTTTTGCCACGAAAGATTGAAATCATCATAGGAGGAGACAAAGATAGTCCCTATATACAACTAAATCAATTAGCCAAGAAGAATTGAAAATTCACTTTTGCTCATACAAGAAGAGTACAAGTTTTTGCGCAGACATGAATCTTGAAAAGTTTTTCTCAGCACAGGAAATAGGTTTTCAGGGAAAGAGGGCAGGAGGAAGAAGAATGACGACTTATGTATTTTCCCACGAGTGTTTTTTATTTTTCTGTTGACACGAGGAGGGCAAATGTGTCATTTTACAAATTGGGACCCACAGGTTATGTGGGGCGATGCCACGTAAGTAAGCGTTCGTCGACACATAAGCGGCACTAACATGCCAAGTCAAATTGAATCGTTAATTTGGGTGGAAAAATGAAAGCGTGCTAGATGGGACCTGAAAATGATGGCACTAACATGGCAAGTTAAAATGTTTGTACCAAATTGTTTAAAATGGCCATTGTCGGTGCTTTTCTATGTCATTAACCATTTTAATTTGATTTCACCATGAGAATGGAATTGAAATTAGGCGTTGATTTTATCAATTATACTTAATTATATAATTATTAAGTTAAATTATGCACAGAAGCTCAACTTACTCTGTGATAAATGAGACAGTTGATCACCAAGACAATGATTTTTTTCAAGAGAAAATAGCTCAAATAGTTATGAAGTGTGGGTTTAATCTATATTTTAACACAAATTTTTAACTCTGTATAAAATAAATATAAATGCTCAAATGTGTCCATCGTTTATGATATTCAACGTTTTCTGTTAGCCGTGTCACATTTTATGTCCAAAACATGCGAAATAAGAAAAATGCCCATCACTGAGACTGAAATGACAAAATTTTCATTTTGTCTTTGCACCGTCCCATTACTTCAGCTTCTTCTGGTGTCAGACGAGAACCATAGCGACTCTCATTGACTCTCCTAACATGTACCTCCACTTCTTGTTACTCCCTTTCTTCTGACAGTCCTTAGCGCTTCTTGCTTTTGTAAAATTGCAAAAGAAATTGAAGCCCACAAGGGAAAGAATCTTTAAGAGGAATGTCGTAAAAGAGTATAGTTTCTGGATGTATTGCAGATGCTCATAAATGATTGGAGCAGTCTTCGACGACATCGTCGAGGTCATTCATGAACCCATCCAATCCACTGAATTTCTGATGGCCCTTGTAGTTGATCCCACAGATTGAATGACCCGCATTTGCTAGATGAACGGCCGTGCCTGAAGGCAAATTAAGTTCGTTGCTAAGTATTATATTTTACTCTATGCCAAACTTTTCACCTTGCTGCTGGTGTAAGAAGATTGAATAGAAACATCATCCTTTTTTCAAGGAGGAGGAAATAGAGATTAACTGTTCATGGTGATGTGCACTCCATAGCCATGGCACATGAAGATCATTGCCTTCACTTCTCCCTTTGCAATCCATTGGAAGTGAAGAGCTTCAATCCTCTAGAATTCAATATGTATTCTTGCAAAAAAAAAAAAAAGACATTTGATATTCTGTTAGCGACAGAGTGAAAACAAGGAAGACAGAAAGAATCAACCATACGGGTTGGAGAACTAAAATCGGGATAGTATGCTGACCTCTCCGTAGTTGATGTTTCCCCAGGTGATTAACCTGAAAGAAGGGGGGCCAACAAAGAAACAAGGACACCACGAGGAGTAGAACGAAGAGATTGAGGAAAGGAGAAACCAAGAAGAAGAAGACGAGGTACTTGTTAGGAAGGTCAGTGGGAGGTGCTTCAAATCTCGTCTTACACTGGAAGAAGCAGGAGAATTGGGATGATGCAAAGACAAAAGGACAATGTCGTCGTTTTAGTGTCTCATCGAGGGGTATTTTTGTCATTATATGTGTTTTGGACGAAAAATGTTATACCGTTGACGGAAACATTGAATATGTTAGATGGTGGATACATTTAAAAGTTCGTATTTATTTTATATAATATTAAAAATTCTTGATAAAATATTGATTGACCCCAAAATTTTTATTTAAAAGTGTATTTTCTTATTAATTTTTACGTACCAAACTTGTTGTATATCATATATCAAATATTTTTAATATTTCTAAAAGCAATACAAATATTGGTTGCGAACCCGATAACCCAATATTAGATCCATCCATAATGGGACTCTCTACCCATCTCCACCACACACTCACTTCTCCATCATAAATAGAGACAATTTTGGTAGTGGAAGAGTGCCATCATTGGTGAGTTCTCTTGGGAATTTCTTCAGGCGCTTAGCGTTTTCTTTTGAAGTTTCTCCACCTTACATGTTACATGGCATCTATGGATTCTCTATCTTCGAAAATGGCCTTACTATGTGCTTAGTTCTACCACAATTTTTATGGTGAGATCATGTGAAATCAATAGTAAAATTTTCAATGGGTTTTGTTGCAAAGGAAGAGAACGGCTGGTAAAGAAATTGGGCACCCTCTCTCTAAAGAGTGGTGTCTCTCACTTTGGCTCTGTTGGGTTGAGCTCTTTCTCCTTCTTTTGCCAGCTTTTAGGGTTCAAATTCATTGTATTTGGTTGACTTTTTCATTAATTTTGTGGTTTTTTTTGAAGTTAATGCCATCCACGTACAATATTAGAAATACTAGACAGTTAAACAATATACAAAATAAACAATGAGGTATTGGTGTCAAACCCGACAAAACCCAGCTTAAGTAGAAAAGTGCCGAGTCAAAGGAACCCGAGGAGCCGGTATAAGCACATACAAAGAACAATGATGTTTACAAGCATGCATGGTCGACTAGCATCAACAAAGCCTCGAAGGTTGTTAACACAATGTAGTTAACAATGCACATAATAAACAGTGAGGTATTAGCAACGAAGTTCACAAAACCCAACTTAAGTAGAAAAGTGCTGAGTTGATGAAACTATTATCGAGGAGCCTTTTTAAGTGTGTATAGAGAACAATGAAGTTTGCGAGCATAATATGGTTGACTGACATTAACACAGATCAGAGGTTACTACATATGCACCACTTCATTAAGGAACTCGTGAATGAATGCATTTTTAACATCAAGCTGTCATATAGTAAAGAGAAACTATGATAGAGAGAACAATTCGAATATTGACGAGCTTAATAATTAAGTTAAATGTGTTGTCGTAATCAATACCCTTCATGTTGAGAGTAACCCCATGCAACCAATCAAGCCCTAACTACTGATCAATGAAGCCATCTAGCTTTTATTTCACCTTGTACACCCATTTGCAACTAATGATGTGCCGATCATTGAGAAGAGCCAGAAACTCCTCATGCATGGCCTTGAGACATCGAGGATACTTCTTTGCTAAGGAAAAAGACTTAGGCTCCTATTCAATAGAGGAGACAATGAAGATGGATGGATATCGTGAGATAGTAAACCGCATGATGGTAAGGATCCATCTTGTGACTGTCTTGTCATATAATGAATGCACTGGACTCACATAAACAACACTAGAATCCACCAGCGATACATCATTTACCGATCGAGCTTACTTGGGCAAGAGCAAGCTGCTCAGAAACAAATGAAGATCCACATGAGGTAAAGGAAGAAAAAAGCAGAGAAACCTTAGATGTGTTGTGGTGTGATGTGGAAGCTGGCTGTCTATGTTGCTAGAGACAGGTGAGTGCAATGAAGTAAGACAGATGTTCAAGGAGCATAAGGAAAATGAATGAAGTAAGACAGATGTTCTAGGAGCATAAGGAAAATGATCTTCATTGGAGATAATAGTGCTGTAGATAAATATACGGCTGACCAGTGGCTAAATGAAGATAATGATACCCATGATAAATAGATGGATACATAGCCTAGAAGACATAATAATGAGACCACAATTGAAGTTTATGGTCATGGTAAGAACGGAGATTCACAAAGTCTCATCCAAAAACAAGCAGAAAACTATAGTCTAGGAGCGCGCCATGAAAAACTTAAAATGGAGATAAAAAGTGAAGTAATTTAGTAAGTAATTGATTGATTAATGAGAAAAATAGCTATCTTGAATGTAAAATATAGAATTTTATTGGCAAATGAGAATAAACTAGATTTGTGAGTTGTCAACTATATGTTGATGCCTATGTTTAGTGGAACCATCCTATCGCGGATTATGATGACATGAAATACAATGAACAATGCCACTATTTTGTAACTTAGACTGAAAATCACAGGATATAAATTCCTTGATACTATATGATTGTGGGGATTTAATTTTCCAATCAAAGAAACTATCAACGAGGAGTTTAAATGCTCTAAAAGTTTTAAAAATGTCGGCTTGGTCTTCAAAACTAAGTACTATGAAATTTTATTGTAATTATCGAGAAAGTGAACATAATAGTGATGCATGTTCAAGACCAAATACAATAAGTGCAAGTTCCTAAATGTTGGAGTGAATTAATTGTAAAGGGAAGGAAATTTTATTCATACTTGAAAGAAAGGAAAACTAAGGTAGCTTTCCAACGTGACATGATGCACATAAATCGGACTCATAACTTTTACTATGTCAAAAAATAAGAAGAAACAATTCACTTAACTATAAGAGGGGCAAAATGTCTAAGTTGCTAACATCACAGGGAGTTAGACATATGAGAACTGACAAAGGCATGAGGCAGGATGGAACATCTGGGACTGATTTTCAAATAGTAAAGTCCGTCTCTAAGTGGGTTGCCAAGTAGCTCTCAGTGGACTTTTACGTCCTTTACAATAAAATAAGTGGGATGAAATTCGAACAAAAAGTAAACAAAATTATCTCTTGCAGTTTAGGAATAGAAAGAAGACGCATGAAGATTTTGGGAGCGCATAAAATATTATTTAGGGTAAACTTGTAAGTGGATGGATGAACAAGAAGAAATAACAGGTAAAGTTGTATTAAACAAATAAAATATGATATTGTTCCCATGATGATTCATGACACAATTCTCACTAAGCATTGGACTCTCACAATCGTTCCAAGCCAAACTGATTTGTTAAGCAATAAATAATCAATCAATGAGTGATCCTAGGTTTTATAACTTCACCCATTGTGTATTCGGTTAATCACTAATTATTGACCTAGAGTTCTATGGTATCCCTATCCACTTTCCAATGCAATAAGAATGTGACTTTGACGAGGGAAATTAATTATCAGAAAATCAACTAAGTCCTAATTCTACTTTGATACCCAGGATGATGACTGATCTCTTCATTGCATCTCACATTAAAGCTCCCATCTCTTAATATAGGTTATCCCAAGCCATATTATCGCTAGCATGATTTCGAATTCCCCTCGCCAGTTTATTGATCTCTCCTAATAATTCATATGGGTAATCAAGCCGAAAAAATGCATATAGAACACAATAACAACAATTGTATTCAATCAATCAAGATGTACCAAAAGATTGAAGACAAGACTAAGCAGTCAAAATAGGATTCATTGGTCCCCCTAGGGGAAGTACAAGTCTACCACATCATTGATAGATAAATTCATAAATTCAAAAAGAGAAAAGTATAAAATTTCAATAAAAAATTGAATTTAACTCAATGAAAAAAATCACTTTAATTAAAAATTGTAATTGTTCAGAAATATGGGAATTAAATCGTAATATAATATGTAACAAAAAGTTATGTGAAATAACATGCATATGCATGGCTCATAATAAGGTTAGAAAAGTCGGGCATGACATGTTGCTGCCCCGGAAGCAACATGCCAATCGAAGTGTTTCTATTTTCCGAGTCACCTCCATGCACGAAATGAGCCTAAGAGGAGCTGGACATTTTGTGGGGGATAGGGACGGTACGGTGCAGCATGCTCGTGTTGATAACAGAAATTGAAAGAGTGGGCCTTGATGGGAGCTAGATGCTGCCTGTCAGAATTGGGCCAGTGGGCTGGAAGGAGGCTGATCCAGTTTTGTGGCCTGCAGAAAAAAGACATTCTATTGGGTTGAGAATGAGGGGCCCAATTGGATAGGCCTGAGAGTAACTTGGGCCCACGTTGTCTGCCGAATCTCTCGGGCCGAAAAAGAGCTCGGACGACCCGAGAAAAAAACCCGATCCGCATCGTGGACCTGTTCCCGCTCCTGCGCCCGGCTGTAGATTAGGATCCTGAGCAAAACTCCCTCATGCTACGCGACTCCCGCTGCCACGTCGCTGACCTCCGGCTGCAAAATTGATGACAGCGGCGGTTTCGGTCGTTCCATCAGTCAGTCCAGAGAGACGGGGGGGAGCCCCGTGACCTGCGGCAGTCGAGTTTGCCTTGCTGGTTCAGAAGAAGCGACGAGAGCGATTCTGCTGTCTTCGAGTCTATTGGTGGCGACAGTGCAAGACAAAGGGGTTCTCAGTCATCAACGGGACCTGCAAGAAGTTGATCGTTGGTTTCTGTTACAGATTTGGGTTGCCCGAGCTGAGCAAATCGGTTGCACAGGTCAGTCGTTTCCTTGAGATATTCGGCCATAGGCTTTTCTCCTTTCTCCAAGTCTCACCGCTGCTGGTCTAGTAGGTCGATTCGGGATCGAATCTGTGAGTCAATCAGATTCCACAGCTTCGCCCACGTCTCTGCTGCAGACCGAACATCTACAAGTTGAAGGCCTATTTCTGCGGTCACATACACGAGTATAGCAGTAAGACAAAACTGATCATCTGTTATCCACGGGGTTAGGGGAAATGACATCCTCAGATCCATTCTTTGCGATGATGGTTGCAGGGTGGTGGTGGTGGTGGTTTCGTCCCTTCTACATAGCTGAGCAGCTTACAGGCATTGAGAAGCGGGACCATGACGTTCCTCCACAGGTAGAAATTCATTAGTTTGGTTGGAATTGATGGGCAGGTTGTTGGGCAGGGTTATTGGAGGTTGGATTGTGTTTGAGCATGCACAAGAGTGGCAATTTTTGACACAATATGATATCCGATAGGACACAGCACGGAGTTTGGATTGAGCCATGTAACTTGATTAGATTTGATTAATTATATCTAATTAAATATATTTAAATGTGTATTGTTAATTTAATTTGTCATATGAAGTGTGGTAAAGTTTATTTGTTATATTTTATTGGGATAATTTCATTATTATAATTATATTATAAATATTTTGATTAGATTATTATTTTCATATTAAACATGTAAATTGTGTACGTATTAAATGGGTCAGGGTACGGGCTGATAGCTTTCTGACGAGGACCGTTAGACATGATACACTTAAATATGACATGACACGAATTGCTAGCCCTGTATAGCGCATGTGGCCTTGTCCTCAATTGGAGCTGAGATAGTCTAGACAGTAGAATTTGCTGGTAGGATGGAGAAGGATTTTCCTAGTGTTGCTTTGTAATTAAAGGGAGGATTTGCTTAATATTCACCACACACAAAAATGGTTGTGTTGTAGTGTTTGTATTATGTAGAATGAATTTCACGCACTAATAAGGAATGTATAACCATTTACGGAAAGATAAAATACAACTGAATAAATTCCCAACAGTTATGGGAATAGATTGAGTTATTCCGTATTTGCTATTTGTTAACAAGCAGTTGTTGTGATGCATTGCAGGGTGGAAAGTTCCAATTTTTAATTGGCAGTGTGGGGCAAACCACCGATTTACATTGATTCATTGTTCAAGAGTAGAGAGATAGCAATTCAAAGGACCAACTGTGTATCAGCTACTGACAGTTTCTCCAAACACTGTTGCTATTCATCATTTTGAGTGCTTGGAAGTTTAGAATATAAGTTCACAATGGTGCAGAGATGGTGCAGCCACTGTGCAAAGATGGTAATGGCAGAGCGGCCCTTTGATGGCTCCCTGTAAGTTGTATTATATTACCTCTGGCGACAGCAGAAAGTTCTTTTATAACTGAGAATGAGGGCAGTTTGCCCAGCATATCTTTTATATTGATTGCTAACGTGGTAATATGTTTGAATTGGCTAAGTCATTATAGTATCTTTTCCCTTGCAGATGCTGCTCAGAATGTGGGAAAGTGCTGGAGGATTTTAATTTCTCCTTGGAACCTACATTTGTAAAAGATGGGGCAGGACAGGTATATTTTTGGTAACTGGGATGCTGCCTTTTTTGCTCTTCTCATTCTTCCTTATTGATAGAGTGAAGCATATGCATATTTTTAGTTGGATTTCAAGTCTGCTTTCTGGGATTTTGATGGGTTAACTGGGAAGCTTTATTCACAGTTATGGAAAATCAGTTTGAGCTGAAACTCGTCAAATTTTAGCAGGAGGGGCTTGAAACTTTTTCGTATTTTTGTCCCTTATTCTAATTATGTCAACTTTCAACTTCTTTCTAGAGCTATTTATCAGGAAACTTTGTGAGGACAGTCCAGAGCGAATATTCTGCTTCGAGAGAAAGAACATTAGACAATGGTAATTTTTATCCTTCTCCTCCACCCTAGGTTTTTTTGTACTAATTATTTCTTGTATGTGACATAAACAGTTTGAATGTTAGACATCATTCTTTTCCTTCTTTCTTAGTTTTGATTTGCAAGCTGATGGGAATTTGTTATTCTAACAAAATGCAAATAATAAATGTTATACGAGCTAGCTATTAGGATGCCTCTCATTTAACTAGCTGGCACTTTTGTGTTTAGTTTCTAGCATCCATTGTTTGGAGAGAAAGAGGATGATCTGCTTCTGAAGCGAAGGCTGCTGTTTAACATTGTCTACATCTGGGATCTTTCTCATAACTTTGTCTAAGGAACTATTGAGTTGCTTGAACGGATTTGCAGGTTTAGGAATAGTTCTCTAACCTGGGGTTTTCTTTTATCCTTGGTTTTTGACTCTTTGATTGCCTCTGTATGAGCACTTTTTTTTTTCATAATTATATAGGATAGTGGCATATGCTTAAAGAACTAATGCTGCTTTATGAGGAGTATGTATTTTGCTTCTCATTTGAGAACTGCATTGAAAATTGTTTTACAGCTTATGAAGGCATGAAGAATCTGTGCTATGGTTTAGGTATGGATCAACCTGAGGGCATATTGAGAGCAGCCTCAGCATTCTATAGAGTAAGCATTGTCTAGTTAGTTGTTCAACTGATATGTTTGATATGAGTGTTGTACATACCTAAATTTTTTTTCACATCCTACTAAGATGGCACTTGAGAAGAATTTTACAAGAGGACGTAGATCAGAACTTGTGCAAGCTGCTTGTGTTTACATTGCATGCCGGTAAGAGATTCTGTTATCTATATATTTATGATTATTTGTAACTAAGCCTTTTGGTTTCATAGTTCATTGTCAGTAAAGCTTCATTTTGCATACACAATTAAAACAAACTTTCAAATGTGTGGATCTTACAATTAATTGAAAAAGGGATTAAAAAGGAGGTGTCAATTTCCCCAAAGAAATCTTCTTGACTAGATAAGTTTTTTAATTAAGCTTTTGAAAGTCAATGTAGCTTAGGAGACTTAGCATTCGAAAATATCTTCTCCACATCAATTGGAACCGGAGGCCTTTATGATCAGGTGGTTTAAGTGCTTTGAACATAGCTTCAATGAAATAGCAGATCTTGGTAAATATCCACCCATACAACTTTTCATTCATAAATATGAGGATCATATCTACCGACGTTATCTTTTGTGGGTGTTGTGCAAATAAAATCTAGTGGTCTACTACCTTCCCAAAAGAAGGAGCATTTGACTGGAGCTACAGTGTGCTTATTCTGAAACCATCTGATCATATCATTTCTAAATGTTGATGATGATGCTTTATTCCCGGTAATATGATGTCACCAATAGTGTAATTCCTTGATGCAGGGAAAGCAAACTACCATATTTACTCATTGATTTCTCAAATTGGTTGAAGATAAATGTGTGAGAAAGCATTTTCCTGAGTGATTTTTTTTCCAATAGAAATTTTGGTGGAAATATCTGACATGTGTTTTTCAGTTATGTGTTAGGAGCAGTATTTCTACAGTTATGCAAAGTACTTTGGCTTGAGGAACACCACATTGTACAAAAACCTATTGACCCTTCACTCTTCATTCATAAATATACAACATGTAAGCATTGTCATCATTTTAATACTTTTAAGTGTCATATGAATTTAAACCTAATAGTCTAAAGATTCATTTTCTTTTGCCTTTATATGAAGATGATCGAGGCTTATATCTGAACTAAATGAAATTTTACTTGAACAAAGTTTCTAGAACAAGACAATTGGCTTTGATAGCTTTCTTTCTGAACTGCAAAATGATATAAAAATATGTGGTCTATTGTGTCAAATTAAACAATATAAATTAAACTTAACAATGTGGATTTATCTCACCAATTATGTGAAAATATCACCCATGTGCTTTTGAAGGTTTATCAGGGGGAAGAAACAATGATGTTGCGAGGACTGCCTTACGCATCATAGCCAACATGAGAATGGACTGGATGCAGGTTTTCCTGTTTTGTAACTCGTATTTGTTACGCCAGTCTTTGTTATTGTATAATTTGAGTTTTAGATCGCTTATTGAGATGGAATCATGACAGACGGGAAGGAAACCCAGTGGTTTATGGGGAGCAGCAGTTTATGTATCTGCACTTGCGCATGGTCTTAAGTGTTCCAAGTCTGACATTGTAAGTAATCTAACTCATTGAGGAATTTTTTTTTTATGTCTACCAAAAAACTCAACTTTGCAGTGATCTTTCTATTGACTGATAGCAGCCACTTTGGATTTTATATTTCTCATAAATATGTCATCCAACTTCAATAAGCCCTTTGATTTCACCAAATTATTTGTGGTTACTTAGAAGATTTTGGTAATAGTACTTGTGTACTAATTTGTAAAATTACTGTACTAGTCTTGGGATTGGACATCAATTTTTTTTTTTTTCACCACACTCTATTTGTAAACATTCAGTCCACTGCATATCATATTATATATATATATATATAGTCAGACTCTCACTAACTGGTCAATTTTATGCAACTGGTGTCTGATGTTTGCTTGCAACTTTGACATCCCTCCTTTTGAACCTGCCTGAAACATTTTAATGGAAAGAACAGCAGTAAATCCATTGCTATTAAGTAGTAGTTAAGTATTATTGTATCTTCTTGAAGTAAAGAGGCTGCATTTGCTTGGTTGATTTTGTTTTATTGAACATGTAATCTGAAATTTTCGCATTCAAGCAGTCTTGATTTACCCTTGCCATGAACTAGAATAATTTACAGCATTTTTTTTTGCTATGTTTAATGTTCTCTTTCTGCTTTGCATACTATGTCTACGTGCATTCTTCATCAGTTAAGGCTTGTACATGTCTGCGAAGCAACATTGACAAAGCGATTGGTTGAATTTGAGAACACTCGATCAGGAAGCTTAACGGTATGCTTCTTATGGCATTGCACTGAGAAGTTTTTTTTTCCCTTTTTTTGGGAAAAGAGGGCTTGTCATTTTTGTTTCTATGTGAAATGATAAAACACCATATGGTGGTAAGCTACACTTGAAACCCCACAATCTGATTTCATCTATTCTCTTCAAAATTTATCACCAGTCTCTTCTTATTACTAGATTGAGGAATTAAATGCGAAGGCACAGGCTGAAGAAAGAGCTTGTACAATAGAAACAAATATCGAGGTGGATATTTCTACATCAAGGGAATTATTATGTGAGCACAAGGGTACCAAGATTCCTCACTATAAGATTGGACTCTGTAAACCTTGTTTCAAGGAAGTAGGTTCACCCTCCTTGCTGAGTCTTTTAGACCCTGTTTACTTTCAGAGAATTAATTCTCTATTTTCAACTTTTCTACTTTTGTAAATTTAATTTTTAGTAGAAATGAGTGAACATGCGTATACTAATGTGTCAAATTAAAAAATTTTGCGCTACATTATAGAAAAGGAAAGTTATAAATCAAAACATTAAAATTAAATTATTTTAGTAAAGAATTTATCTATGGTAAAAAGGAATATACATAAATAAAAAAGTTCAATAAACGGAAATAATAAGCTAATGGGAAAGTGCAGAACTAAAAAATAGAGAGAGAGAGAGAGAGAGAGAGAGATTCTCCAATCTATATATAAATATGAAAAGTGGAGAAGACAATTTCCTAAGAAAAAAAATTCCTTTTCCCTACAAGTAAATATTCTTTTCGCAGTTCTCCATTTTTTAGGTATTTTTTTCTGGAAAATTAGAAAATTCTCTAAAGTAAACAGTTTTTAGATTAACTTCTGACATGATGAGTTATATTCTATGTCAGTTTCCTGATTAAAAAAATATATTATGTTTTAGTTTGTAGAATTTTCTGGTGGTCTTGAGGGAGGAGCAGATCCTCCTGCCTTTCAGCGTGCAGAGAGGGAAAGGGCAATTTTGTCTGCTTTGGAAAAGCAAAAGGACTCAAGCTTGGTTAGTATTTTGTTGCATATGACTAAAGATCACAAAGTGCTTGGGCATTATATAACATCTCATAGGCCTGCATTTTGCATGATTGTAGTCACTGGATCATTCATGTTTCTCTTTTAACCTGCATGGTGCTTCTTCTGGATAGAGCAGTTTAGTGAGGATGAAATGCTATTGTCATATAATCAGTGATAGGTTGGATGATAATTGGTGGTAGGGTTACATTTATGATTCAGACTTTTATTTGAGGAAGTGAAATACGGTCGGAAATCTTTGAGTTGATTTTTTTGTCCTTTATTTTTAATTTTTTGTTTGTATTTTCTTATAGCTTGAGAAAGAGATGAACAGCTCTCCTGGAGTTGAAAGTGAGAAGCTGCAACTTGGCACTGAAAAAGCTGGTATTGTAGTTCATCTTTCCTGTTTTTCAAATAATTAACTTTTTCTTACCTCAGTCAGTTTTCCTGAATAAACCACAAGTTTTCTTACAGTTAATACGAATTCCATGGATGGACATCTTTATGGAACAGATGAAGCCAATGATATGACCACAATTGCTGGTGATGAATCAGACAACCTTTCTGATATAGATGATGTGGAGGTGCATTTCATGTTCTCTGACTTTCTGAAGATAAGCTTCATACTGAGGGCAAACTGTTATGTTGCCTGTCTGACATATAGGTTGTTACTATGCTTTTGCTGGTGACTGGGAAATCTTAAATACATTTTTTTTAATTCCCTAAAAGTTTTAAAATATTTACCGCTAAAAAATATGGGACACTCATAGGCTCAATATCTCTGGCTTTTCTGTATTGTGGATGTCATTCTCAAAAGTACAATGTTGATGCATTAGGATATATATTTGGCTTTGTGTGCATACTGTTGGCATGAGACCTGTGGGAAATTTATTGTAGAACCTCCTTTCTAGATATAAATTGAGGAAAGAAATGTTGGACATGTCTGAAATCCATTTCAGTTATTTTAGTTGACATCATCAGTTGTTATTCTGATGTTTTTGCTCTGTGTCATAGAATCTGCTATGCAAAGAGTCTCAAATGTTATATATTCTGCAGGTTGATGGCTACCTTCACAATGAGGAGGAGAAACATTATAAAACGATTATCTGGGAGCTAGTGAACCGAGAATATCTTGAGGTAATTTGTTTATACCCTATGTGGCATATCATTTCAATTACCCCACTGCCACCACCATACCACCCCCTCCCCCCCAGCGCGAAAAAACAAAATGCTTTTTCATGTACAGGATAATTTGAGTGAAAGGAAAATATTTTCATGAAGTGCAGCTGACTTTTCTGGTAACATGAGATTTTGCCGAGGAGTCTTTAGAGATTTGTTTCCTGACTTTTATATTTGCCCCTGTTGGACTCCTGCGGTCAAGGTTACTTTCTTTTAATTAAAATTTTGAGGAACCCTTACTATCATCTTGTTGAGACAATTTGCTTCCAAATGATAAACTCAGAGTTGTCTCTGCATTCCTTTTTCTGTTGAATTTTATGATGTTTCTGGCTGCTTTGATGATGATTTATGCTGGGTATATATACAAAAACTTTGCCTGAAGGAACAAGCAGCCAAGGAAGCAGCAGCTGCAGCAGCAAAGGAAGCTTTTGCTGCCAATTTTAAAGGCACTTCAGAGGAATTAGCTGCACAGGAACTTGCTGCAGCTACTAAAGCAGCTGTTGCTAGTGCTAGAAAGGTGCACTGCTAATTATTTACCTTCTGTTATATTTTCCATGTGTGCTATCTATATGGGATTAAACATTTGATTATTGTTGCTGGAAGACAAATTGAGAATTAGGAAAGGGGATATACTTAAAAAAGAATTAGGAAAGAGGAAAGATGGCATGACAGATACTCTGTTTGCTATTTCTTTTCTCATGGCGATCTGATGGAATGATCAAGTAACTTCTTGTGCCTATACTGTTAATGATGAGATGGAGTGTGGATCTAAGTGACATATTCTGAGCATTGTTTATATTTATTTTAAGATTAAGATTTCAGTCTTTCCATAAAACTCATGGGTAGTAGTGGTAATAGTACAATACAGATCCATAATGACTGTCTCTGTTTTTTTTTTAACTTATCATTTTTATCCTTGCAGGCAAAGCAGCAGAAACGAGCTGCTGAAGCAAAAAATGCAGCTCCTGCCCAAACTGCTGCTGAAGCCACCCGCCAAATGCTTGAGAAGAAGGTATGTTGCTAATAAAAAATGCTGTTACTCTTAAGTAAAGGAAATTATAGGGCTTTTTTAAAATTCGATTTAAGAAAATTGGTGTTACTAGGGTCTTGTTTGATTAAGTTCTATCTGGGTGGTGAATAGTTCTTTAAGTTCAAAGTTGGGTTCTGTCTTCTTGCGCTTCAGTGACATTGTTGAGCACAAAGAACATTTGCGTGACTGCCATAAAGAATCGCTTAGTTCACAGAAACAGAATATTGCAGCTAAAGACTTCACTGCGATAGGATACTTCCTTCTATCTCTAGTGAAGTTCTTGGTTTTGCTTAAGAGATGCATAATGAAGTTGAAGTGCCAATACTTTCTGTGGATGAAGTTGCCTATACATAGGGATGAATCATTGTGATTTCTGATTCAAGGGTTTGTTTTTGCAGAGACTCAGTTCCAAGATCAACTATGAAGAGCTGGAGAAGCTCTTCGCTCAAAATGTATGGTTCTTCTAACTCCAGTTCTTCAATTTGTCAGCATAAGCACTCATACCAGATAAAGCAAAATTGGCTTATTATTGAAAAATATTGAAACGTCTACATTTCCGGTGTTGTGAAATGAGGACTCGGAAATGTGGCAGCATTGTCTGAAAAAAGGTGCTTCCTGTAATTATTTCTGGTTCATGTGGGTTAATAAGGGAATTGGGACTCCTCTAGGACCAGTCAGATGCTTCATTCAACAAGAGGCTGAGATGCCCTGCTATTGCTAGCAACTTCTCATTTCTTGATTCTCTTGGCTGCCTTGCCAAAATCATTTTCTTGATCCTCAGGTCTTTGCACTGTGTTATGCATTGATCGTTTTGGTATGATCACAAGCTATTCAGAAATTCCGAGGGATGATTCTTAGAGTAATTCCCATTTAGAGCTTCATCGTTGTGCTGATTGCGCTTTCTGTCCTGATGGACTGCTGGATTGCCTTGGCTTTACATCTCGTTTATCTCTGGACCTATTATGCGGTGTCTCTTAGAGGACTAACTCTGCCTTCTCTCCGAACAGGAAGCACCTGAACCTACGAAGAAGCAAAAAACCGAGCCACTCTCCAATGGTGAGGATAAGCCCCCCCATAATGGAGAAAGAAAGCTCGAATCAGAGAAAACACGCGGAGGACATGGAGGGCAGGAACTGGAAGAGGAAAACGATGAGATGGAAGGTGACGCAGGAGGAGGAGGAGGAGGAGGAGGAGGAGAATATGGGCACGGCCAGTTCTACGGGGACGCCGACGAAGCATGGTACGGTTACGAGGGTGAAGACTATGGTTATGATGGCTTTTGAGCAGGCTCTTGCGTTTCTCCGAGCTTGTTCCGAGCCATATATATCTCCTTCGATAGGTCCAAGTCTAATTTATCGTAAAAGCATCAACTGATTAGGATTCTGAGCACCGTGCTATGAGTGTAGAAATATGGGAGCATATTTTACATAGATAAAGCTCTCGAGCCTGACGTTTGGTACGGTGCAAAAACCGAATGGATTCGAGTTGAGTTTAGTTGCTTTGTCATTCAAATTTTTGTAGCAAAATCGTTAGTTATAATTATAGATAGTAGTAATAATATACATGGAAGGTTTTTTTTTTTTTTTGTGGGTAGAACTGAGATCAGTTTAATTAATTTATCTTGGATTGTCCTAAGAGATTAGTTAGCTAAACTGAGATTAATTTATCTTAAATTGATTTGGCTATTTATTTCAATTCTATTGATGCATCTAAACGGCTGTGAACATAGCTTTTAAAACCCGTCCAGATTGGAAATTGACGTAAGAATGAGTTTATGGGTTCATGAATCTGATTTCGATTGAATGGCATATTTAATAAATAATATTATTAATAAATTTATATAATATTATAATTTAAATATAATTTATAATAACAATTATTAATATAA
>CXYZ01008245.1:428379-439440 GCA_900006705.1 Sonneratia caseolaris
TATCGATCGGACTGGGAATCGGGTGGTTTAATTATAGTTGATATTTTTAAAAGTGTAATTTATTTTTTTTTATAAAAATTGGACCTAGCCGATTCGACTAATTTTTAAAATTATGGTCGTAAGACCTCATTTGGTCCGCTAGGTGCTAGAAAAGAGGCCCTCACTGTCCTCGATTTTTTGAATGAAAAAAATAAAAATTTGGTGGTAAAATAGAAAATTGTGAGTAAAATAGTGGTTATAACAAAAATTAATTATTTTTAATGAAAACTGTTAATATATATGGTAGGTATCGAGAAAAATTAGAAATCGTCTGACCAAAATTTAATATTTGTGACGGAATTAAGAAAGCAGTTAAAATTTGTGATTTTTCATTATTTTCCCTGTTATATATTGAAAATTGCTAATGAGCATTTTGAACTTTTCTTGGAAAATTAAAAAAAAAAATTCTTTTGGCTATAAAATATAGAGCAAGCTAAATTTCTCCAACCCGTGCAAGCTGCGAATTTGTGGGATATGAGTTGAGTCATATTTTGAATCTGATTTATACAAGTCGTGAAAGCTGAACAGTTTATCGCTCCGAAACTCAATTTATATTTGGACTGCATCCACATGTCTGAAAATGGATTCTTTTTATATTTTATTTTACTTTATGCATTTGTTATCTATCTTTAGTTTTGAAGGGCTATCTTGAATATTGAGGATAACAGTATAAAAATCCACCGACTGGAGCCTTAGTCAGAGGCAACTAACTATCAGGCACAGGGAGATCTCTTGCAAGATCTCAAAGGTATTCAGCCGTCGGTCGATGCGGATGGGCTGAAGTGATCAGACATGTCTCTTTCTTATGTAACTTTCGAGCTAGTGTCATTGCTGTAAAACGGCAAAAAAAATTCATAATATGAATGATTTAGTTTTCTAATGGGTCGACCCAACTCACGTACAGACCAGACCGAGTTTTGGGTCAGGGGTGATGAGAAAAGAAGAACTATTACCACTAAGTGACCAAGAGATAAGCATTAAACAGCGGAGAGATTCTTCCATCCCCTTTTCTATTTAATTAAGAAATCACACAATCATTACGTGAAGGATAGGATTTTGGAGCAACATTATATTTCTGGTACAACTGCTGGTTGCCATATTTCTGATTGTATTCACGTGTAAAATCTATCAAACTTATATGAATTGATCAAAACGATTCTATCATATTTTTACATTAAAGAAGATGACAAGTACTTCGATCAATACAAGTGAAAAAGAATTGCAACTTTAGTGAATTAATTTTACTCAAATGTAAATTAATACGCCTCTATTAAGATGTTGAGTATGAACAAATTTTTTTTTTGGTTGTTCTTTTCTCAATTGAAAAGGACATCATCCTTGGGTTCAGAGCCATGTCGAAGATAGAACTTGTTGAGTCACTGGCTTTTTCTCGAGTGGAGGATATTGATGGGTTAAGGTTATCTAACTGATTGTGTTTTCAATAAATGCAATTAGTCTATAATTTCTTTTTTTTTAAATAATAAATCTTGATCATACATTCGAACGGCTTTTTGGGAAATTAAAAGAGAGAGAGAGAGAGACGAACCACTTTTTGAGTTTTCATATAATACGTAGATGCATATATATATATATATATTAACGGTGAGGATTAGTTCAGATTTATAGCATATACGTACCATGTGTGAGTAATTTTATGAGGCTAAAGTTCGATTGTCTCCTTTTTAAGGGTGTAACTGTTGATGAGACCACCCACAGATGTCCTTGAATATGAATTTATCTTATTTATGGACTTGGAGTGAAAAAAAATTAATTAGAGTTACTGTTTTAATTAGTAGTGCACACAGACATCATTTCCACGCAATATAATTAGCAGTCGATGACCACATTAAAGCCCAGGAAGTCACTCTATCTCCGAGCAGGAAAATACAATCACACTGATTCATTAATCGGCCAATCGTTCTGACTAAAAATAAATAAAAAGCAGCTGAGTACATGAATGAGATAGACGGTTTTGACCAGGATGGCGGAGCCATGCACGCATATACATATATAATATCTGACATATAAAATAATTAATTTAATCAATAGGAATAAAAGTGCAGCCCCCAAATTCTAGAACTAAGTCGGACGTTGGAATTTAACTCTGAAAATTTTAAAAATGGTTCATTCATCTTTTCGTGACTTCCAGAAGTTCTAGTTTTGACGAACTGGTACATCTTGCTGATAGAGTTATTAAATGGGACAGGCTAACTTGAAACTAGACAGTCCAAACCCGAAGCCGGTTTGACCCATAACCGTTTTTATTAGATTAAGGGGCAGTTACGAGTTAGGTCAGTAATATAAGTTCGTTGAACCATAACTGGCCCAAATCGTTAACCTACTAAATCGGCCTAGAACCTTAAGAAACCGGACCGCACTTGCTTGGACCATGACTGTAGTCCTTTGCCTGTCAAGTGTCACAATCTCTTACAATTTGTTAAAAAATCAACGGTCACAAATGGACCATAACCTATAATCGGACTAGTCCGTTAAACAAATGGGCCAAATTGTAACCGGATCTAATAATTTCAAGCCGATTTTGGATCGGTCTGAACCGCACTTTTAACAAAACTAATCGCGGACATAAGCTAGGGTTAAAAAGGATTGGCTAGTGTTGTATCTAAACGGATATGTTTTGTAGATAAATATGGCATTAATGGCGCACACAGGTTGGTATGAGGGAAGCCGAGTGCCCATTTTTCCAAAAGGAAAACACGATGCCCATAGAGAGGAGTCATTTTCTAGTCCATCATCATCTGCAGCTTTGACAACGTATATAAATAAATATATATGTGTGTGTGTGCAAAACATTCATACACATATATACGTGCGTGCGTGTGTGTATATACATATATAATGCTGATGATACTCACAACTATGTCTATACTCACTCTCACACGACGTCGTTACTAATGCCAATCTACTAGTTGATACGCGTATGGTCAATCACTCATGACATTAAAACTTTAAGCTACAAATTAAACTGTGATATATATATATAGAGAGAGAGAGAGAGAGAGTGAGAGAGAGAGAGAGATCATCGAGTAGCCTTTTCATTTTCCCCTTTTTCTTTTGATGTAATGGTAATTCGCTAGGTATTTATATATTAAAGTTTTTAAAAATGATTAATATTTCAATTAAGTATAAATTTTTTAATTACTTTTTAAATTCAGCATGAACTCTTTTTATGTGTCTCGATCAACCATGAACTTAACTTTATTTTTCGATTTTAGGATGACCTTTATTTTCTATCAGATCGTCATATGTGGCACGTTAATCTTACTGATATAGCAACGGTATCTTACGTGGCATAGTGCCTACCTATAATAACTTGATGGAAAAACCAATGTTGTGCTTAATGTTTGATTAGGATTTGTGAGAAAGTCCATGATAAAATTTTAATAAAAAGGCTAAAATCTGTGATTAATTACGATATTAAGCATTCCCAAGAATAGTTCTTGCTAATTCCAATTCCAGTGGTTAAGGAAAATAGTGTGGAATATGGAAGAGCTGCTCGAATGTAGAGATGTTAAATGGGCCGGGCTGACCTGTAATTGGACCGTCCAAACCGGAACCGGCCCGAATCGTTCATAACCTGGCCTGTAACTATTCTTAGTGGGTTGGGGGTGGTTACAGGCCGTTTCCAAAAGATGGACCGGTTGAATTGTAACTGATCCGGATCGTTACCCTGCTAAACCGGCTCGAAACCATTGAAAATTGGTTTGGATTGCCAAAAATCTAGCAAATCAACGGAATGATTTTGTTGGGTCAATTTAAAATTTAAAAAAATAAAAAATATTCATTTCAAATAATGTTTAAAAAATTAGAAAAATGGACGGTTCATAGGCCAAATCTATCTGAACCGTTAACCGGTCCGTTTATAAATGGTTCAGGACCGGTTCATATTTGTCTGAATAATGACCTGTAACCAGACCGGCCCATTTAGCTAATTGGTGAAACAATAACTAGGTTAAATTATTTCATGCCCATTTTAAATTAGTTCGAACCGCACTTTTAATAATACTATTCACATGACAGCCTAGGAACAAGGTTTTATATCTGGAACAACTCCGCCACCACATGAAGAGACAGTTCGGGGCTCATCTGGTTGATACATACATATATTATATATATGTGTGTGATCTCAGCTTGGGACCATTTACTACGAGAGTGCTGACTTTCGAACTCGACAGATCGAATGAAATAAATATAAAAGAGAGCTAAAGTTGAAGCTAAGTAAAGGCGGGTAAAGGAACCCGAAAATGACCTCGGCGATGAGTGTATCTTCTTGACGACAACATGTACATGCATTTCCCAACGATAAGCTGAACCCAGTTGGCCACAGAGTTTACTCCCAATGATTTTGTTAGATCGTTGGTTAGATCGACATCCCGAGGACGCTTTCCAAGGGACCGGTGGCTTTTCCACGTAGGCATTATTAAGTGGAAGACTCACTTTTGCGTTTATGGAAGGGAGCAAGTATACTGATTAATCCACCCACTTAGTGAGGTCTTACGTACTTCATGATACTCATGGAAAAGGAGCTCCCCACTTCGTGTTTGGTGGGGAACTCATTGCTTCTGTTCGATACCTATAGTCCCTTTTGTCTAAATCGATTTTGTAGATATATAAAGATAAGATCGATATATAATATACACACACATTATATATCGATTGGATGCTCTGGTACGCATGTTTTTTTTTCCCTTTTAAATCTCCATTCAAAAGCAACTGTAGTTGTGGTGTATGGAGATTTATATTTAAATGTTGTTTTTAGAATAAATTCAGCCAAAAACATCGGCAAATAAAATGTTGTTTTTGTTTTTATTTTTTTTTACATTCTTATTTATGATATCATAAATATTTATTGAGAGTATCGCCCAAGCCCAGTTTATATAAGAAAAAGATAAATGTACAGGGCAGATTTTAAAATGATTTTTTAAAATCATAAAATTTTACTTTCATGATTTAATTAAGTTATTAATTACATTGATATGAATATGATGATTTCATCATAAAATTGCACTGATGCTGCGTACTTTTTTTTGTTTCCACTTCGTCTTGCAAAGAAAGGTTTGACAATTCTTGAGATAAACATGATAACACAACATACATGCAGTACAAATTAGTGGATTGGGTTAAGTTTAAATGTAGGATAAGTGGTATATCTAGTGTACAATATTTTATTTATGTAATATCTTAGAATAAAAATTTTAAAATATAATTATATGAGAAATATCATTCTCAATATATTATACTTTAGTATATACTATCAATTTGTTACTAATATTATCTATTTTTTATTACGTAGATTACGTACATGAAATATAATGTGGTTGAATATTTAGATTAAATAGATTCCCACGTGGTGGGGTATAATAATAGGAAAGAATTGAAGGTTGCTTCATACAATTACTTTCCACCAAATCATCAAAGAGTAGAGTGCAGGGTTTTCATTGAAACCCAAAATGGCTGCGTGATCGCGGAGAGAATGCGGAAGATCTGTTGAACCAAGTTACTCCACTACAAATCAAATGAG
The DNA here is from genome assembly GCA_900006705.1 of Sonneratia caseolaris. Lineage (NCBI taxonomy): Eukaryota > Viridiplantae > Streptophyta > Magnoliopsida > Myrtales > Lythraceae > Sonneratia > Sonneratia caseolaris. Next base: position 433,958 of record CXYZ01008245.1, read on the forward strand.
TGATGAGGGTTGATTTGTCAAGAGAATTGATGAAAAGCAAAAAAAAAAAAGTAAGAATAGCTATTTAATTAAATTTTATTATATCACTTGAATTTTCTCGTGAAAGTATCAATTTTATTAATTTCTTCTAGTAATTCTTTTTATTTAAAAAATAATAAATTTTGAATTTCAATCAACCCTAAAATTATGTATTTAGTGAACTTATCCCAAATTTTCAGCATCTTAGTAACCTTCAACCTGGATTAGCATACGACCGTGAGGTCTTTATCAACGCATCTTCCTCACAATAGCACATTGAAAGTGGCTACTTCGTAATTTCTGCAACGATGGGTTTTTGTGAAGGACGGAGCAACGATAGAGAGAGTAAGGGAAAAGGGAAAGTGCAGTGCGGTGAGAGAGAGAAGCTTTCCCTTTTAGGTTGAGGATAAGAGCAAGGAAAAGGGAGGAAATAAAGCAGTGAATTTTATTATTATTGTGCTATTTGGGACACCACTTACTTTAAATTGGTAGTTATATTAGTTAAAAATTGATAAAATATATTAAAATATAATATGCGAATGTGGCATGTGTGTTAATCGTGTTGCCCGTAAGCAAAATTACAGAATCATCGTGTCAATGAAATATAGGTATAGATCTTACAGATCTACACAATTAAATGTGTAGTATCCATAGCTAGTGACCTGCTGATAGATGGACAGTGATCCTGTTTTATAATTTTTACTTATTTAATAAATGGGTAATATATATATATATATATAAATTTAGGATTTTTCACTATGACATGTATTTATCAAATCCTTAAAAAAAAACCCCAACCTTGTCACTTAACACTAAGAAAAGTCATGTTCAAACATCTTATTCTTTACCAAAAGGTAAATGGGGGGATCCCATTAACAGATTATTTATTGTTCATAATTTATCAGCGGAACGTGTGGATAATAAATTAGGATAAGGAATCCAACTTTGCATTCACATGTCTGGCACCTCAAGATTCAAATTAACCGGTCAAAATCGATATAATAAATAGAAGAAAATGAGATATTCTTCATATTATTTCTCCTTTTTGTGAAATCACACTCGAATTTTGACCACAAAATGTTCCTAACCACCTGACTAGTCACTAGTGTTGTTAAAAGTGCGGTCTAGGTCGGTTCAAAACGGGCCTGAAATTGTTTGACCCGATTACGATTCACCCGTTTATTTAACGGGCCGGTCCGGTTATGGGTTATGATTTAGGTAAATATGAACCGGCCTGTAATAGTTTATAAATGTGACGGTTAACTGTCTAGGCCGGTTTGACCCATGAACCATCAATCTTTTTAATTTTTTTAAAATTTAAGTTGATATGATAAAATCCGACTATTGATTTTTAGGTTTTTGGCAGTCCGGGCCAGTTTTCAATGGTTTTGAGTGGGTTACGGTTCGGTTTAGTAGGATAACAGTTCGGATCGATTAAGGTTCAATGGGTCAATATTTCAGAACTGACCTATAACTACCCAAACCCACTAAGAATTGTTACGGGTCAGGTTAGGAGCAGTTCGGACGAGTTCCAAATTTGAATGATCAAGTTACAGGCCAACCCAGCCTATTTAACATTTCTACTAGTCATCTATAATATCACATTAATAAGTCATTTTATATATTTCTTCGTGGAAATATGATAATACAATGGTAAGTATAATATATACACACACATATACAAATATTATTTTCCATGTCATATTTGTTCATTAATAAATCAATTCACCCTAATATTGTATGTACCTACCGTTGCTATAATTTGCACAATCTAATCGAACTTGATTCCTCTAATCTCATGGAATAATCAATCAATCATGTGTTCCTTGAGGTGTGTAAACATCGAATTAAGTTGTCCATGGAGAAGGGGGACTACGGAAACGACGATCTCCGCTTGTCGTTCTGCGCCTGATGATAGAAGAACATGTCATCATACCCTCGTACGATATATATAAAAAATGTATTACGTCTTTTCCCCACCGCCCAAGCTCGTGTCTTGTCGCGTGTACTCCCTCCACTCCCACAAATAGACCGCACGTGAGAATTGAGATGCCGAATCCCACGCGGATGAACCAAATCTAAAATTTAAATGTTCCATTTTGAACCAAACTTTATGTTCCAAATGGAATATTATTACCCCCAACTTGTACTAAAACTCCTCGCGTGTCCATGAACACCCAATATTTGTATAAAAATATACAATTATTCTGTCGTTTCTATACCTATTGAACTCATTTAAATATATAATATATTACATCTCAATATAAATCCACTTAATTTTATGAAGTATTGTGTCGTGTTGGGTAGTTATGTTATGTAAAAGATTTATGCTAGACCAAATATGGCACGGTTCTAGTTTTGGGCAATGTTCACGTAGCCATCATCTTTGGATGAACCAAAAATTTAAGCCCCAATAAGAATTTTTTATCTTTTGTGTGTCCGAAAAAAGAAAAGAAAAGAATATATTTAAATAATTTAATATTTTAAAATAAATATTTATATAATATAATTTATTGATTAATTTAAATATTATATTAATATTGAGAAAATATTAAAATATAATTAATTATTTCAAATTTTTTTTTGTATGTTTAAAGTTTTTTTGTATAAATCATGGTATTCAACTGTAATTTACCCATCTGACTAATCTGAATTACTTCAGGTCGACCCATTTACGGAGTTAAAAACTTTTCGTCGTAGGTGACTGGAACTCGAGCCCTCTCATTAATATATTTCAAGTTGGGGTGCCATATGGACTTGACATTTTCTGACGGCCTGAAAAGGCTTGTCGACTAACGAATTTTTTGTGCTGTACTTCGACTGTATCTTTTTTACCGGTCTAATTTATATTTGTGCCCCTATGCACATGTATTGACCATTATATGTATGTGTGTGTACATGTGTATATATATATATATGTATATAATATAAGCTAGTGGTTTCAGATGAAACATTGTTGGCGAATCATATTCGTCAGTCATGAAGTCAAGATCGTCCTATTGACAGCACTAAACTACGCTCATGATGGATTCGGCGTATCCTTGTTGAAAGTCTCCCTTTGCGTCTCTCCAATTTCTATCTCCAAAGAAGAGAAAAATTGGTCCGCCCAACTAAGGACAGTTATAATCCCATTAAGAAAGATGTATATTCCATTTATCAATCTCATTCTCAATCATTCTATTTTGTTTTATAAAATTAACCCTATCTCTTTATTTTTTTATTTCATTCTTCCTCATTCACGGATATTTTCGATTGATGAGTCAATTGATCCGTTCACACACGTCTTCTCATAATTTTCATGCCTACAGAGCTGCTCAGTGTGTGAACCCTACAATTTTTTATTTGCCCTGATTGATTTTGTTTTTTGTCGGCAAAGTCATTATAGCTCATGCGGCAAGCCTAAATTCTACCGTACCCTGTCATGCTTTGCATACATATATATATATATATAATATATGGAAAATTGTTTGGTCCAGCGGTTGGACGTACGGTTCAGCAGTCATGGTAAGTCCTTAAATTCATTTCACGACATGAATCAATTGACAAAATTATTGAATGGTTCAGCATGCAATAATGTACTCGATACGCGTCTGTCTCTATCGGTCCTTAAAAATGAAAGGTATCAAACGGGGCTGTGACCCTTTCTTAACACGGGTCCACTTTCAATCCTGGCGTGAAGGAATCTGCAGCTGTCCCATTGAGGGACGACTGNATTTATTGATTAATTTAAATATTATATTAATATTGAGAAAATATTAAAATATAATTAATTATTTCAAATTTTTTTTTGTATGTTTAAAGTTTTTTTGTATAAATCATGGTATTCAACTGTAATTTACCCATCTGACTAATCTGAATTACTTCAGGTCGACCCATTTACGGAGTTAAAAACTTTTCGTCGTAGGTGACTGGAACTCGAGCCCTCTCATTAATATATTTCAAGTTGGGGTGCCATATGGACTTGACATTTTCTGACGGCCTGAAAAGGCTTGTCGACTAACGAATTTTTTGTGCTGTACTTCGACTGTATCTTTTTTACCGGTCTAATTTATATTTGTGCCCCTATGCACATGTATTGACCATTATATGTATGTGTGTGTACATGTGTATATATATATATATGTATATAATATAAGCTAGTGGTTTCAGATGAAACATTGTTGGCGAATCATATTCGTCAGTCATGAAGTCAAGATCGTCCTATTGACAGCACTAAACTACGCTCATGATGGATTCGGCGTATCCTTGTTGAAAGTCTCCCTTTGCGTCTCTCCAATTTCTATCTCCAAAGAAGAGAAAAATTGGTCCGCCCAACTAAGGACAGTTATAATCCCATTAAGAAAGATGTATATTCCATTTATCAATCTCATTCTCAATCATTCTATTTTGTTTTATAAAATTAACCCTATCTCTTTATTTTTTTATTTCATTCTTCCTCATTCACGGATATTTTCGATTGATGAGTCAATTGATCCGTTCACACACGTCTTCTCATAATTTTCATGCCTACAGAGCTGCTCAGTGTGTGAACCCTACAATTTTTTATTTGCCCTGATTGATTTTGTTTTTTGTCGGCAAAGTCATTATAGCTCATGCGGCAAGCCTAAATTCTACCGTACCCTGTCATGCTTTGCATACATATATATATATATATAATATATGGAAAATTGTTTGGTCCAGCGGTTGGACGTACGGTTCAGCAGTCATGGTAAGTCCTTAAATTCATTTCACGACATGAATCAATTGACAAAATTATTGAATGGTTCAGCATGCAATAATGTACTCGATACGCGTCTGTCTCTATCGGTCCTTAAAAATGAAAGGTATCAAACGGGGCTGTGACCCTTTCTTAACACGGGTCCACTTTCAATCCTGGCGTGAAGGAATCTGCAGCTGTCCCATTGAGGGACGACTGGGAAAAGTCATCAATATTGTTTAATTAAGATATGATAAATAAAATCTCAAATATAAATGTAAAAAATTTACATTTAAAAATCTCAAAATTTTATTTTAGTAAAATTATGCTGTTTTAAACTTAAATTAATAGATACACATTGAAAGGATTAGAGGAAAGGAATGGCAATGGCTACTGGAAATTCAACACATGCGTAGGTAATTGGATTTATGAGTAGACATTCCACTAGTTTTTGTCGAAGAAATATTGCGCGTGATACACTCGCATGTGTACTCATTTGACCGGTACGTCAAATCATTGAGTTTTCTATATTTTATTTTTCAGCAGAGACGATGATGTGAAATTATAACCAAATGAAATTAAATAAGTTATTTTTATGACCAGATCATGTGCGTATATATTTATACTGAAGTAGAATTCTGTATATATATATATATATATATGCCCATATAAAGGGGGAAAATAATAATTATGATAACGGTTGTACTTTTTTTTAAAAATATATATTAAATAAAATATAAATTAATTGAATTAATTTGATATATTTTCT
>CXYZ01008245.1:439698-571563 GCA_900006705.1 Sonneratia caseolaris
TATTAATTTGAACATAATTAAAATAATCAAATATAATTTTTTTATAAGAGATGATTTTATTGAAAAGTTTAGTTTAGATATATAAAATTATTATTATTTAATTAAAATAAATTATTTGAGTATAAAAAATAAAAAATAAAAGTATTTAAGATTTTTAAGTTATTTGTCTTGAACATACTAAAATTAGAATGGAAGACCTTAACCCATTGTGAGCTTATCCAATTTTAATCCAAAATGTATCATATCATTAAAATTTTAAGCATCATTTGATGAAACTTTATAAAATAAAAAAAAGAGTTAATATGTTAATTAAATACAAATTGGCATTTTTTTCAAATTTAGAATAAACATTTTCATGCATTCTTATTAAGTACAAATTATACATAATTTACCAAGTTTAAAGTTATATTTAATTTCTTATCAAGCTATCCTAGATAGTATCATGTGACATTGGTATCATGAAATGTATCGTTAATTATGACAGTAAAATTAATATATTCTTGTTGATAAACGGAAATTAATAAATAAAATAAATTTTAATGTATTATTAGAATATAAAAAGTATACAAAAATAAAAAAAAATTGGTCAAAATGAATATTAATCCTAAAAAAGTAAATTATTGAAAGCTGGAGTGGCCGTTCCGGTTTTGCAGGGCAAGGGAATTCAGGTCAACAGGTTGGTTGCAGATAAGAACCCCCCGCGTTTAATGGGATAAGACAAAGCATAAATCACGTCGATTGACCACATTAAGTATGCTAGCATTTAAGCCAGAAAAAGAGGGTTATATACACGCACGATTCTAATTATGGAAAATCGACAAATTGACCTTATCCTCTCCGAAAATTTACAGGATCTTGGGAGAGATTCATGCGTCAGAGTGGAAGGCCGATCAAGAATTATGTTGCTCCCTATGACTGTGGTCAATCGCGATCTCCCGGCAACTTGAAAACCAAGTTTACATTCCTTTGCCCGGATCATAAACCGATTAATTTGCAATTTGGCAATCCCAAAGCTTCTATATGGATAAAATAGAATATACCATTTATTTCATATTTATTTGTAGTCTAATTTTTTTATGACAATTACTTTAAAAAAGAGAAGAAAAGAGTTCGTATAAAAGCTGTAAGTGGCATGCTATTATTTGATATTCATATTTTTATATGGTGAAGGCAGCACATAGCTTTGCTTTGCTAGAAGCTCATTGACTCCAATCGTGAGGGAATATGCTTAGACCTTTGATGGTCTCTCCCACTGGAACGGCTAATCCGACCGAAGCATGTCGTGTGTTGCTGCCGATCCGGATTGTCAAATTGAATATTATTGCAAGTAGCTATCCATCCATCACGAGAGTTCACGCAAACAAAGAAAGATCCTTGTTCTTGTTCTCTGTACCGACATATGCTGTAGTTATTTTATATGATGCCGCTTTTGGATGGTGTGGAGATGAAAACGACATTGTAAACTAGAGTTAATTACGAATCCATCCTAACATCGAAGGTTGACTTCTGTGGTTAGCATAAATCAGTAATAAATCACTCTTTTTTTTCCTATGTACATGCGACCGGTATTTTAGAACATGCTAATCAAACATAACCAAGCGACGGTTAGACCATCTCTCCTCGAGCCTATAAGTAATCCCATTCATTCATATGATTCGAATCTAATATTTAACCGTATAACAAGATGCAGTGAACTACTTCTCCGCTCTGTTCTAACGTTCTAACGTTAGTGACTAGTTTCTTGCCCTATATAAAGACCCCCACAAGACACTCTCCATCCCACCTTCATCGCCATCACCAGCAACCCCAATCACAGGCCGAGTTACCAAATCGATTGCCTTCCTCAAGATCCATTTTAACGGCCAAATCAATCGCAGGAGCAGCGAGCGGCCACATCGTCACCGGAAAGATAGATGATCATGAGATCGAAGGCTATGTTGCTGAAGAAGCTCGTACTGTTCTGCCTCTTCTTGTCCTTCATCCTCTTCACTTCTGCGGTCCCTTCATCCAGTAAGCTTCTCTTCAAATCTTCTCCCTTTTCCTTTCATCTTTCCTTGATCCTAACAAGGAGGGGTACTTTGTTCTCTTGGGCCAACAAAGATCTCATAAGCCCACAGATTCAATTCATGTGCATGTACATCTCACAAAAATGACTACCGAGGCGACGGCTTAGCATACTTGACCATCATCGTATCACAGATTTGTCCTTGCGACATATGAATTCTTAACCTAATTAATATCGTATGCATATACATCTGTAGTTTCTAATTTACGACCAAGATCTTCAGAATATTTGTTTTATGATTAGAAAACGTTTTTTTTTATTTGTTTGTTTGTTTAAGTATTTCCTGATTAATGAACAGGAAGCCTCAAGTCAAGCCAGGAAGACATCTCAGTGCCGCAGTTGGTTGCTCATCAGGTGATCTAATTAATTATTTGCCTTTGGTCTCTCTTGGAACTTGGTAGGATTAGCCCACATCTATATTCACGAAAATGGGAAAAATAATAAAGAAAAGGAAACCAAAATTCGACGAATCGGGTGAAGAACTGGGACGAGCCCTGGACTCGGCTGATGCCCCCGAACTGTCCTGAATCATATGTCTGTCAGATGTGATCTCCTCTGTTTCGATTTGATTCAGTGGTTGATCGAGTGGATGGCAAAACAGAGGATCGGTCTCAGACTCCACCTTTCATCTCCCGTGCATACCCGGAAAAAAAAATAAAGTATAGATGAGAGAGGCCTTTTCTTAATGGAAAAAGAAGGCTTAATGATGTATTAGTTAAACTTGCTTTCTTGTACTTTCACTTTCAGGAGGAATTCAAGGGGAGGATGGACTTCGAGACCAACGACTATCCCGATCCGGGTCCTAACCGAGGCCACGACCCCAAAGTCCCAGGGACAGCTTAGTTTACTTGATCATCCATTTGTACTTATATTTTATAGAACATGAATGTATAACCTAATGCAAATTTATAACCTAGTGTGCTGATAGATCCCTAATTTCTACTGAGTGTGTCCTATCTCGAGAAAGTATACAATGCTCATGTGACGACACGGGCCAGTGAAATTCAACCAACTGGTAGAAGTTGTGATTGATGGTCAAAGATACTTCCTCTCTGTCTTTCTGTCTGTGAGTCATACTGTGGGTTTCTCATCAGAATACCACCAAGATCTTCAAATCAGACGAAGCACAATAATAGCCGCATTGTTGGGCTCATTATTCCAAGCCCCAAAGAAGTATTGGGCTTCGTCGAAATGGGTTGTGGCATGACAAATTAAAATTCCAATTCGAATTTCCTTGAACACTTCGCCTCGTCACATTTGGCAAAACTGGGGAATGAATATTCCTCGTCGCATACATCCAATGTAACAAGGAGGAGACAATTGAACATCTCCTTCGAACGCCCAGTCGCCATTGAGCTTTTGTGAAAACTCGGCATTCGGCCATCAAAGAAGGATTCCTTTCGTACCCCTTTGGGGTATGATGTATGGTTGGCAGCCAACCGTCAAGCTGGTGAGAATCATAGGCACAATATTCCTTGGAAGCCCATTTTTTCACAAGCTTTGCGGCTCCTATGAAAACAGCGAAATGCTTTGCCGTTTACTGGGGAGCCTACCAGGCCCGACCTCTATAAGCAGTGTCTCCAAAGAGCGGGGGAACTTTTTGCGGCAACCACGGCATCCCATAAGGGTCTCTCGAATGGCCATCCTAGTAGGCTGGTCGCCTTTCTCGGAGGGCTGGGCTAAGCTGAAGACGGATGGGTTTGTCTCCAGCAAACCGGGGAGAGGAGGCACAAGAGGCCCATTAAGAGACCACACCGGCCGATGGTTGGGAGGTTTCGGAAGGGTTCTAGGAGAAACGGACAGCTTGATAGCGGGATGATGGGCTTTGAGGGATGGACCTCAACTAGCACGACGAATGGGCATCCAGTTCTTGGAAATAGATCAGATGGATGCCGAGGTACTGTATAATCTCTCTTGGAAACAATCTCACTCGAATCTTTACTCATTACCAGTTATCTCGGAATGCGGGAGTCTTTGTCGGGAATTCTGGTATTGCCGAGCGAGACAAGTTTTTGGGGAAGCGATTGCGGCGGCCGGTATCCGTGCGAAGTTTGGTCGAGATCAGTTGGCGATTGGACATGGCTGCTCCTTTTGGGATGAGCCACCTTTAGCTCTATCAGGCCTGGCCCACTATTGCCGCCTCCATGTGTAATCAATAGCCTACCTTTACTAACGCAACTAACTATGATTAGTCAATCTATTAAGAGCAGAAAACGTCCGTAAGTACGTGGACATATATAAGGAATGTGCCCGTCAGTCCAAGACCAACAACAGCCCAAAAAATATGAAATGGTGTAGGAGGTCAAAATACATTTTTCTTTTAAGCCGAAAGCAAATGAATTTTAGCTAATTTAAATTCGAGTAAGATAGGTTCATTAAAAGATAATTTCTCTCAATATAAATTATTTTAATTCATAAGAATTGATCTAAGATATTATTTAAAGAAAAGAGATATCGAATAATTTCAAATGAATGAGACTAGGTTGAATGTAATTGCATCAAATCTCACTTTCTTGAGGAAGTATCTAGTGGGATGCTATCACCAGAGACGGCACTTGTATGGTTATTTCAACTAATAAAATTCATTGAACTATTAGACGATATCTCATCATCCGATTAATCATTTTTCTGTAGTTAAAATTCAGGATTTTTTAATTTTTTAATAATTTTGGGTTAAAAATAAGACATCTACTGAAGTTTCATTAGTTATTCACATCGAGCAAACAGTAACACTTAATCACCTCATTTCTAGTTTCTCTGTTTCTCATTCATGATACATTAGAACCGTGTGAAAATAACCCATTTAATTACGAAATTTGACCGAATTTCATCTCTTACTATGAACTTTAATATTTAAATAAAATGATCATAAACTTTACTTTTAGTTCACCGTGACACTTTTTGTCAATCTTATTGACCGAAATGTGAAATTATTGAAAAGACCAAATGGCCCTCTTAGATAAAAAAGAAACTGCACGAATGGCTCGGGTGGGTGCGCTGGTGGTCCTCTTAGGGCTTTATGACAACGGTCCGGTCGTTGCAAGATCGACCTACTTTATTCCTTAACGGACTTCTGGCTGCACTTTCACGAGCAATGGCCATCTTCAGAGTGATCGATATTGCTCTTAGTTGTGAAGGCGATTTTCAGCTCCCTTTATTTCATTTCTTTCGCTTTCTCTATTCCCTTTCAGGTACTCTACGCAGAACAGATCATGCACAACCAAATAAGTTGTTATATCCACAGAACTCATTGCCTCTAGTATGCATCCCTAACATGGAAACATTTCCACTTAACCCTCTCCTTTGGAGAAACCCTTCTACTCATCTCTCTGTCTTTCATCTTGCTTCCCTTCTGTTTGAGAAAATGCTTCATCATCGAGCGCTACAATCAAAATCGAAATGGAAGACATTCATTATACCGAGTGATGACTAAGACGACGGATTGATGCAATGAGCGCAAGAGCATTTCTTGCGTGCCAATACTAACCTCAGAAGGTGAAACCAATGATCGGAAACTCATTTTTAGCTGAGGAATAATGCAGATGTTTTAGTATCCAATAACAATTCATTTTAAAGTTTGATCCCCGAACACAATATGGAGATTCGACATGCTAGAAGAAACTGAAATGACTGAAAAGTTGAGAAAAATAAATTGGTCGAGCAACGAACAACAAGAATCAATCGTACCTGAAAGATTTTAGGAAAGTAAATTCATCCGGCAATGTGCAGTTTATTTTTATTCCACAAGGTTAATTTTTGGATTAGGTGGGTCAGTTGTGCTTTTAATCACTCTTTTGGGAGGGTATTTTAGTAATCTTATACAGAATAAAGGGCCGTTTTTATTTCCGTCATTTTATCCAAAAATTACAGTTGTTTGTAGCAATTCATGAAATTCACTTTGAAATATACTATTTTTCCTCAAAAATAATAAAGAAATAGCCAAACCCTGACATTAGATGCGCATAGCTGGTTTCAGCAGTGACAGCCGTCACCAAGGAGCACTAGCCTTGGAACGAGGTGAGGTCATCAAAGATTCAAAGTCATATTTGGTCGATAGGCGGATGATATGGCAATCTAAATTTTCAAAATGGGGAATGGTTAATGATTTGGGAACCAAATTATCGTGCCCCAACATTTTTTTGGGGATTTTTTTAATAAAAAATAATGTTAAACTATTTGGTTACATAAAAAAATCACCCGTTATAAATTCAACTTCTTCGGATTATTTGTTTTACAACTTTTAACTTTTAATGTAAAAATATAATTAGACATTATTATGTAGAAAGAGTTATGAGCTATATTAATGGTGTGTAATAATAAAATAATTAGAAAATATATATTATATAACAGTTATATCACGTGACATACTGATATGATATAATTATCTAATAAAAAATTACTAATGCTAATTTTTTAAACCCTATTTTAATGGTGCTATGTCACAAGTTGAATGCTTCTCAGCCTATGTGATGTAGCTGAGGCACGGTACTAGGGACATCATATCCATTTCTAATTTCTAATGACATCATCCAAATCAAATTGGGATATTTTCTTAGGAGAGAGAAGGATATATATATTTTGTAACATGCCTATCAAAGAGAAAATTGAGTCTTGTGTATAATGGAATAATCTTGAAACTCTTAATGACATAAGAGCATGATAATTTGGGAAAGTGTAATTGAGACTCTTTTGAATGTGTGTTTAATGGGCCTAGAGATGTAATTGGGAATGTTTAGTGAAGTCTAATCTATTGTGGGATTAAACATTGCCCTATAGCCTAGTCTTTTGCCACATAATTTAGGTATTCATATTTTTCCTCTTCTCAATTCTTCTCTCTGTGAAATTTCAAGTCCTTAATAAGAGTCTGCTCATAATAAACTTGTATTAGGGCCTAAATTGATCTCGAACATATCGATGGTGAGGTTCAAGATGGAGAAATTTTGATGGTTTAAACAATAATATTCCAACACTTTAATGCTTAAATTTGTTAGATGTTAACGCTTGAAGGCCTATATTTAAAATTTTATTAATTTAGTCCAAACACTTGTACTTTGCGTAACACTTAAATCCTTTTGTCTGTTACATCCTTTAGGAGAAGTCTGATGTGTTGGGATCACATATTAGTGATACGTCAGCATTACGTTAAATTCTATCGAATGATTTAACATAATGTCCTAAGTGTTAGATAAAATATAAATGTTTGGACTAGATTGATAAAAGTTCAAATTTAGGTTATCACCCATTAGTGCTTAACAAATCGAAGAACCAAAGTGTTAGCACACTCTTTAAACTACTCTGATTGACGTAAATCATGATGAAGAGATTTCTGGTGTGCAGCATGGCTATGAGGAGAAATTAGATGGTAAAGTTGAATTAATTCTTATCCCGACAAATGGTGAAAAGAGGTTTATCTGGCAAGGTAAGGTAAGCTTGATCCAAGTTAGTCCATCAAACAAGATCCTCCAAGAAGTGTGTGATAAAATTCTTACTTAGAGTTGTGGCATAAACTGTAATAAGAAAATCTGGTTATAATCAAACAAATGCCAGCACTAGTTATGGATGGGTTCTTATGTACAAATGGTTACCAAGTAACTTTATTTAATTAGATCATGATGTCCATCTAGTTCATTGATGTAAAGACCGTGAATGAGGATCAATTAGCTATAAAAGTCCTATGAAACACATCGAAAATTTTCAAAGTTTAATTTTATTTCTTACAGGAATCAGTAGCTGGTACAAACTGGATATTTAATTCAATCCCATAAGATGTGTCACTGGAAATTTTGTACAATTGCTACGATTAATTTTAGTTGCTTCGCCTTTGTTAATGGCAAATTATATTTAGGGATAATTATAGTAGAAATATTATATGTTCACCATTTTTTTTTGTACATGAGTCATATATATTTCAAAATAGGTTTTTCAGTCGTATATATTTGGTTTCGTAATATGTTTTAGTCCTAAATCTAACGGCACGCTAATGTGATAATTATTTGCTAATGTGGCATATTGACAAATCAATAAATTACTTACGTGCTATAGTGACATGTCATAAATTGCTAATGTGAGACGTTGACGTGGCAATATTCAGTTAATGTGATATGATGACGTTGAGAAAATTTTACCGATATATCATACCACATGCCACATGACGCTGTTAAATGTCACGTCATTAAACATTTAGAATTAGAACTCGAGTATGCTATACAATCAAATATATATGATTAAAATAACAATTTTAAAGCATATAGAACTCATGTACAAAAATAAATAAATATATAGGATTTTTACTATAATTCCTTAATTATATTTTTGATATAGAATGCTACAAAATTTAGAGAAAATTATGCTAATTATTTGGATTACATGAGAGTCATGACTATAATAGTAAAAAAGTGACGTGAAATAATTGACTGTGTTAAAGAGACAGACCAATGTGCAATCATACAACAACATTGTGAAAAGAAAAAATTCATAGAATGACACAGTTGACTCTCTACTAAAGATGCGATAAAGGTGATTGATGGACCGGTAAAGATATAGGTCGGCACGGTCGACTGTGTAATTAAAATACTTCGTCAATAAAATCCAAATTCTAATATAGTCTCATATGGCTATGTAATACTCCAGCGTACAGCAAATATGGAGGTTGAATGGTGAATTAATTGTGTTAAGATTGATGGTAGTACTGAACTATCATATTCATACCAACAGTTACAAAATCAAATGATCAATATTGACAATTTGATTGGGGTTTAGTGACGACCTTCAACTCCCCTTTCTTATGCTTTATATGCAGGGGCTGCATTCTCTTAGGATAGAAGTAGACAGCAAAACATGCAATTGGTTGTTTCCTCATCGTATCTGCACCCTCTTTGGGTGCTTTTTATCATTTGTTCAGTCTCAACGAGAGTGTCAAAACCACTTGTTGACTATCTCACTGCCAACCATTTTATCATGTGAGACAGATGTCCAACACGGCCCTTAGCACGATCAAAGATTAATGTGCTTTAAGGAAAATGTGTCCAACACAGGCCTTGACTTTTTTTTTTTCATATCCCTCCTCTATCAATTTCGTATACTCCTTCCAGTTGTTGCTTTACATTTGAATGATTTGTATATTATAATTTCTTTGTAAACCATTTTACCGTCATTTGGATTACTCTCTCAATAGTGAACAAAGACTTTGTCTTGAGTAGATTCAATTACCCTTGATTTGTCTCTCAAATATTTAAAATACATTTAAATGTCAGATGTTAACCAAAAATGATGTTATTGTTGTGGCTGAATAACACAGAATTGCTACTTTCCACTGAATGCCTCGATTTCCTACCTCCAATTACGTTGCCTTCTCTCTATTGAATCTCCATCGAAGGCCTCTGTGAAGCTGATACCGTTAATTGCAGCTCAATTTCTCTAATCAAAGCAACTGCTGCCCTATTTTTAATAAGCTCCGATTTAGCCTCCTTTGAGCTCAGCAAGTCGTCACACAAAGAAGAAGGAGCGGACATTTTAGTCATTTCAATAAGGGATGATGGCCATCAGATCTTCCATCATCGATTTGAAAGGATAGAGAGACGGATGGTAAATGACTTACAAAAAAAAGAAGTAAAGATCGGCATTATCTTTTCCACAATTAAAAGTTTGTGGTAACAATTTATATTGACTAAAGGTTTGTGATTATTTTGTTAATTTTCCCTAAAATCTTTTATATAAGGATGGGTCTAAAATTTGTAAAATATGATAACTTAATTCAAAAAAATTTGTCAAAGATTTATATAATATTCACATATATTCTTGAGTTTAAATATGATCGCCTCCATCCATGTGAATTTTCTTTCTCTTTTTCTTTTTTTGGGGCACATACATACCTTAGTTTGGGTAATTTTTACTAGACTTATAACAATGAGTAACTATACAGGGTACACATACTGTGAGTTTTGAGAGTGAAATTCTTGGTGATACAAGAGAAAACCCTTCACTCTCAATCTCATAAGCAAAAGGCTTATGCAGCCGCGCAATGAGGATAGAGCGAACTATTCTTTCATCTTTTACTAGAAAAATCACACAAGCAAAATGTTTAGCTTGTGGGAAGCTAATAATCAATGTAGGTCATATTAACATATGAGAATGGATATTAGAGAGCTGTGATCTAATATCAGAAAGTGAACCAAAAAGAAAATCTTTAGAACATAAGATAATTTGGTTTTTACCAATTATCAACCGAAGTATTTGAATTCGACATTGGCTCAACTTCTTACTCTGTGGGTCTATGTCTCGCATGATCTAAATGTGGCACTTGTGCTGAGTAATTCGAACAATCATAATTGATTGCTTGCAGGGACAGATCCAAAAGTCTTTCTAATGGGGGTGAAACTTAGTTAAGAGATATAAGGAAGAGCATAAGGGTAACTAAGTTAAGATAAAATTTATATAAAATCTCATATATTTTTTCAAATCTAAGGGGGTCATGGTCCACCCCCGTTGTGCCCCCCACTCCCCCTCCTTAAATCCATCCCTGATTGTTTGGCTCGTATCAATTACTAAGAATGGCGGCAAGTGACAAGCATAAGCCAAGTTACCATTAAAATACAGATAGCGACAACTCAATCTACATCAGAATGACTAAAAAAACCCATAGATTGTTAAGAGGTGACATCTAAATTTAAATTTTAGAATGCACATCGCTACAACTTCATGAAATACTTCATATTGAGCATGCAAAAGCGAAACTAGCGCAGAAGAAGCAAGAGTTTAACCGACATCGTCTAGCGCTCGCTAAATGCGTATGATTAATTGATTCCCAACAGTCCTTAATCGTGCCGAGGAGTAAATCATTTTTTTCTTAAAGAAGCGTAGAAAATATGATTAAGCACTTCAAATAATAACTGCGCTAATCATATTTATCCATGTACGTAGCTAATAGACACCTAGCAAAGTCTGCTGCTTTGTTATTATTGACAAATAACTAAGGAGATAACGATGAATGGGAGAGACAATTAAACTTTAGCATGTAATTATTACGAGACCGAACAAAAGCGATTCCGTCACATTATTTGGGCGGCCTGGTCGGTGACTCCCCGGGAATATAGGGTTAAAAAGTCGCTGCTGACGCATACGCAACTAACCATGATAAATTAAAAAGGGTGCAATAATACCAACATATACTCTAAAATAAGTTCGTTGCAATAATTTGACACATTCTTTTCTTGTATGAGATTATTATTAAAATTTTATAAGTGAAGAAAATGCATATTAGAAGAGCATTTCCATATAAAAAGACTAACTTGCCTTAAATAAGTAGTAGTTAAAATCATAGGAGTTTATTACTTTTTGTATTTGAATTTTACATATTTTGAAATGATGGCTCTTTCAGTCTTATTTTTCCAGTTCGGTGACATATTTTGGTTTATTTTGTCGACCCCATTAGTGCTTATTTGACGTGGTTCTAATGACGTCATTTTTTAATAAAGTGGCTACGTGGCATGCCACTATGCAAAGAAATTTGGGAAAAGATTGAAAGACAGGTTAGAGAAGTGCAACAATGTTCATTAAACAAATTTTAAGGTTTTAATTGAATTTCCTTTTTTATTTATTTTTTGAAAGCTGAAAACAATATTACGTTTTCTATGTGGCATGCCATGTAGTACAACTAACAGCCACATTATTAAAAAATGACGTCGTTAGAACCACGTCGAACCAATACTAACGGAGGTTGACAGAATGAACCAAAACATGTTACAGAATTGAAGAAATATGATTGAAAGAGTCATTTTAAAATATGTAGGACTTAAGTATAAAAAATAATAAACATATAAAACTCTTACTGTAATTTTTCCTAAAACCCACTAATTTGGTAACTTTTTGCCGAGTAAGTTTCGAACGTGAATCCTGCAAGTATGTCCGTCTTGTACCGGTTAATCGGTGATAGGATATGATTAAGTTCCCAATATCAGGTGATAATTGAATTAGGTGAGCATTACCATCACAGAGTAAATTAAGATTTTTCTTCTTCAATGGTTATCTCTAATCATTTCAGGTGCATGCATGTCTTCTGGGAGAAACATAGCAAGAAGCTTTCGGCAGATGGCTGTGAGAAGCTAACAGACGGCAGGAATCTCGGACCAGCACATCTGTACTCATGACTTCATGTTGTGTCAAATGATGTATTCTCCATCCTTGTATCATTTGGCCTCTACCAAATAATGAATATGTTGCGACTAACGTATGTGCTTTTATTATCGACCGATATCTCTCAAACTTTTGGAATGATTAATACATTGAGAATATCTGCCTACAGGTAAATGTTAAATGCTTATCTGGGTGGCGGTTACGTGAATTTGAATGTACACGATCGTTTGGATGGATTTGGTACATGCTAGGGGACATGCACGTAAAGCTCTCTGTTTGTATATCGATATATCAGCTTAATTACACAAATGGTGCATGCAATTTCGGAATAAGAAATGAAAGAGCACAAAAATTTGTTGTGCTCCATTTGGTACAAAAAATTATAAATGTGTCATTCGTTAATATCAATTGTCAAAATCGTCATAATGTCATTAGTTTTAATTATGCCACTGGAACAAAAAGTTTTTGAAAATATTTTTAATTAGTACAAAATAAAATTTTTACACCCAATCAATACTAAAAATTTTAAATTTGCTCATACAACTACTAGTAGATCCCTCTGTAGACTTCCACACTTCTGAGAGGGACTACTCTTCTACTGAATTTGATTTCCTTACTTCTGATAAGAGAGAGATAATAAAGTTTTCAAGCACCTATAACTTCTTGGCTAGCCCTATCCGTTACTTTACTGCCTTCGAATCTGCCTCTACCAACTCTAGGGATATCTTTAAACTTGCAACATGCTCTTGTAGGCTCAAATTTGGGGTGAATGTACCTTTACTTGACTAATGGATTATGCGGTTAGGGAGGGGGAGGATGAAGGAAAAGTTCAACTTGGTTTTATCTTTACAGATGCAAAGGTGATGCGATGGGATGATTGGAAGGGGTGGGTGGGTGGGGTGTGTTGATGATGGCAAGGGAAAGAGGATTATGGATGAGATAGGGATTCGGCTCCTTGATTCCTAGAAATGCCAAGAAGAACCAGAAATGGAAAAAAGATCCTCAGTTGTTTATTAGTTCATCAAGTCTGCCGAACACAGGGCAGAGTGCATCAATTTGATGCCAAAAACCCTAGCAGATTGAAATTATGCCATTGCAGATAATAGGAAAATAGATAATAACGAAATTGAGGACCTAAACAAAGTAAAATTGCTAAAAATTGCTAGGGCGCATTGCAAAGCAGTGTGTCTTCTCTGGAAGGCCGCTTCCACCAAAAAGAAAAAGGGCATCTTCCGCATTAATGAAGTCGACATTTTTGGACCTTCCAATCAAATTGAGCAAACCAATCAAACAGGTTTCCTGAGGATCTGCTGGACTTTTAAGTGATCCAACTGGTCCATAAAATCAAACTCAACTAGTGTGGCAAATAAAGGGAAGCAGGTTGGCCCTCCTCCACAAAGTTGGACAAGATAAAAGAATAATATTATATATGATTTATCCACATCAGAAAAGAAAATTTACATGAGATTATAAGAGCTCTTTTATTTATACAGAAGATTTTAAAAAAGAGTTATTCCTCTCGAAAAATTTGAAAAAAAATCTAAAAGAAAGTCTAACAACGATTGTACGGGCAAATTAAAAAAAATTTGTACTTATTGTGGCAAATGTTATTTATTTTTACCAAACGTTTTAAAATGTGCAATTAACCCTACTATTACGATAGTTTGTATTAATAGCGAACGCGTTTTGTAATGTTTTATACCAACATAGCACAATTGTTTTTTTGTATACTCTTTTATTTCTGTACTAAAATTTTTTTGTACCATCTGTGCAATTAACTCTCGGTATATCAATTGTTCGAGAGAAAGTACGGCTCTTTCGGCCGGGGCTTTATTTGTCGTCCTAGCACATCATTATTCCAGTCTAATAATTCCATTGCCTGGGTGATGATCCAGAAGAGGCTCCTTGGATCTTTGTACCTGTCAAAACGACAGAGCTCGAAGTTCTTAGTGAGAGATAATGTATTTCATGTCTAATCATTGAGACCTTCAAATTCTTTCCATGTAATTTGGTCCCATTTGTAAGGGATTCCATCAACATATAGCCTCGTGCTGTTGAGGCAAACGTGCATGTAATGTCGGACTTCTCGGGTCTGCGACGAACGGTCTGTTTCCTCCACTCTATCTGCTTGATTAGAATAAAAACAAAAATCAACTATATTGAAGAACAATTCTTTTAGGGTTGAATCAGTTCGATACATCAACGGATTCGACTCATTCTTCACACCAAAAGATTTTTACTTACAGGCAGTGCTGTGGCACTTTCTTATGCTCCCAAGATATTTTCTCATGTCAAATGGTTGTGGATTAGCCTTTCTTGAACGCATCATCTTACATGCAGTTTAGACATGTGAACACACTGACAGCACGTTAGGTCCTACACAAAATCCAGCCGGGCCGTTGTCTTAACTTTGATATCATGTGAAATACGTCGTTCGGGCCTTATTCCACTGTGGTGTCTACACTGGAACTTGAACCCTTGAACCTATGAGATGTTACAGGTTTAACAGATTGGTGATGCCATATTAAATATTTATTGGAGAGATATCGTGTTTATGATTTAGGAAATGAAATCTTTGGAATAAGATAGTATAAATTTGATATGTTGGTTAGTATATTTTGAATTGCATATTATCTTTGGTTTTATTTTGATATTTTAAATTATTTTATTCCATAATTAGTTAGTTCCCTAATCCTACAAATTATAATCTTATATCTGTAACTTTTTGAGTTTCTTATATCAATCAATTTCATGTTCTAAACTTATTTCTTATTATACTTATCCGTTTTGATTTCTCTGTATTCCACTTCTTATATTCTTATAAATCTCTTCATGATATCATATCAGGTTGATTGAACTACCATTAACTAAAGTTAGTTGAAGCTCCTTCTTCTCCTTCTTCTTCTTTTTATCTATTACCGTGAATATGATAGAGTAATCATAGAAAGAAATTATGAAAATGATTATTGCAATATGAATATTTCATGCCAATTCCATATTTATCTTGAGGAGGAGGGGTATCAGAGAGATTGTCTCTATTTATTAGGAAATAGGATATCTAAAATGAGACAGTATTAATCAAATAAGGTACTAATTAATAACATTATTAGTAATCCTCTAAAGGTTGAAAGCATTCTGGGTTTGGGAAGCTTGCGAACTGATGTCAGTTAAATATTTGTCCTCTAGGCTTGTGACCATTGTATGTCATTGGATTCAGGAGAGGTCATTGAGCTTAACATTGTGCCTAGTCCAGCATTGCTGCATCATGTTTACGTTGACACTGATCGTGAGATTGGCTAGTGTAGAAAAGGTCAATACAACATCGATTAGGTATAAGGGAAAAAAAAACAAAGAAACATTTAATTAATACCACATTTTTGTCAGCATATCAACATAAAAAAAGTTAAATTATATTGTATCATATGAAGTTGAAATTTATACTGCTGTAAGAATCCATATATGTAAAATTATATTGCAGTATCCGCTTCCTTATTGAAATATATGATCCTAGTGATATTTCCCATTACCCCCAATACAAAAATTTCTTCTTCACTTAAGCCGTCAGCTGGTCATGAAGGTCAAAGACGCCTATAGCAGTTACCTGTAGGCGGGAACAATTACCAGTAAAGCCAAAAGGCCCCTGGCCCATGGAGCAGTTTACCTCTAGTCGGGAACAATTACCAGCACTTACTCCAACAGATATTTTTTGAATTTCAAACTAGCCGGGGCAATAAAAAAGACCCAAGGTTACTGTAAATGAATTGGAGCATCGTCCTTCCATCAATAATAGAGTTGCTGCTGTGGCGAAGACTGTTGCGGTTCTTGGGCCATATCCTTAGAGCTTCATTTGCTGCTTGCCTTGCCATGCTTGACAAGTTTGGGACGAAAGATAGACTGAGAGGGAAGATTCAAATTAACAACCGCCCTAGCCCTATGTGATTTCTGCACTGAGGCCATCGAATCGCACGACCTCTTATTCTTCAGTTGGAGAGTGATTTCAGCCACTTGACAATTATCCAAAACCTCCTGGGGTCATACAGAGCTTTGGGTAGTTAGATTCAAGGACTTTACTATGCCCGCTCTTCCTCGAAAGGGGAAAAAAAATCTACATTCCATCATCCAAACGCCTGTCTTCACATGTTTTTTTAATGAATATTTTCTTCACATGTTATATCTATTGTATTTCAAATGAGCTATACACTACACAAAAGGCAGAGCGGATAAGCTAAAATTACAAGTCTACTGAGAACAAGTGTTTGGGCGATGGGGGCAGCAAGCAATCTTGTATTCTATCTTTGACGAATGAAATTCAACCGATTATCGTTAGAGAGAAAAAACACCCAGTTTCTCTTTCTTATACATGTTATCTGCCACATTCTTCGTCACTCAGTCTTTTGTCATCTTTTGACCAATTTTCCACGGTGTAACACTCAGTAATCTCCTTGTTAGTCCCAATAGAGATTCAGGTAACATGTCCAGTAAAGTTTAATCTAAGTTGATCTTGATCCAATAAGAGCCCAAAACACTAATCTTTACTTCATATATTGAGAGCTATGTTACCGAATCAAGAGGAAATTGTCTCCTTAAACAATAATACGCCTAATTAACAGTCCTTTACATGTAAGACCTTCATGTAAGAGGATCTATCATACATCTTCTCCCGGGTACCCTCCTCCTCTCCCCTCAATATTGCAATTATCATTAATTAAGTACACAGTCTCAATCAGGATTCCCCATCAATTTATCTGTGTGATTTTGCAGCGATTTTCTAATCATCAATCCGGTTCCGCCTGCATACACCTTATCATGTAATTCCGGTTTTTTTCTTCTTCTTACAATTCTGACATGACTTCATATTTGAAGTTCAAACGTTATACACCATTAATATATTGATACAGATGAATAATTGAAATGGTTCAAATTTTATCCTCATTAAATAAAGTTTTGGCGTATTGGAATCTTTCGAATTAAGAAATTCATATTAAAAGAGTTTTAATTTATACTTAAAATTATTAGATCCATAATCTGAATAATTTATTCTTAAATCATATATATATATATATATATATATATGCCAGGTACCCTCTTGACTAAAGAACTAAAGAACCTGGGTTGCGAATTTTTACGTGCTGTTTCACGTTTATTAGGAATTCCTAAAGCAGTGAGAAGTATAAGTGTTTTATAAGTTTAAAAAGAATGAAAAAAATAAAAATTAAAAGAGTATAGAAAATCTTATAATAAAAATTGAGAATTGAAAATTAAGTTTATATATTTTTAGTTATTAAATAGGAAATAATTGTATAATTATATCAACTTACTTTCTAGTACAATGAGATGCACTTGGCTGAACGTGAGAACCTTATGTCACATCCCAAAAAAATTACAGTACGTGCATTTAAGTCTAGTTGCGTTAAGTATGAAAGAAAAGATTGAAGGGTCAATCGTGTACCGAAAAGAAGGAACAAAAAATTATTAAATAAAATAAAAATTTTAGCTATATGTGAGACGCATTTCGACAGCCTCTAATCTGATGCTCCTGAGGAATACGAAAGTTCTAAATAAAATTATGAAAAAATCGAATTAAAAGGAAGGGGGAGGCAGATAGATTAAGCAGAAACATGCTGGGTTTCATCCCCTGGAGGAAACACGGTGACTCTGGAATTTAGCCTTTGTTATCATTCTTTGTTGAATCTGGACAAGGGGCTGTTTATAATTGTGTCGACTCTATAACGCTATGATTTGACATCAACCAGGTGAGGTTTTAGTGGAAAGCCTTGACTTCTATGTCGTCCACAGCAACAAATTATATTACTAAAATATGCACGGGGGGCCTCCTGACACCGGCTAATTTGGCATCCCTGTCAAGTTGATAGGAGTCTTTAATTCTTATTAATGGGAATCTTTGTTCCATTTTGATCTCATCAAGTTCTTTTGCGTTAGAATACGTCCAACTGCCAGTTCTTCTAGGGCTGTTGATTCGTGTTGTAGCTGCTGCTGCTGCTGATATATGTAGGCATTCATGCGTCATTTCCATGGGTTTTTTATGTTGATTTGATGGGAGTTGCATTCTCTTACCCTACAATGGAAAAAGTTCAAAAAATAAGTCACGACGACATTGTCACTATTTTCATTTCTAACACTAGTTTACTGACTAGCTCGGCTCATGACTGTTATTGGATGCTGGGAATAGAGATGGCCGGGACTTGACAATGTTCGATTGTCAGACCGGTTGAATACTATAGTGCCATGCAAAGTAGCACTCCAACTAGGAGGTCCACCCCTAATCGATAGGCTTCTCAGCGTTAAAGTGAGACATCACTAGCCACTAAGATTTGGAATCTAAGGGAAAATCCCGTCATATATTATACAATAATAGGAGGCCACCCTTCCTGATCAGCCGCTATGATGTCCACGGATGAACTTTGTCTTGGCTTCTTCCTCCATTTACTGATTCAATGAATTGAACTCACTACAAAACGGGAAGGGAAGGTGCTTCTGATCTTTTGTGGGCAGAAGCAGAGCAGAACCTGCCAAGAACAAAAAAAAAAAAAAAACTAACTTATTTCTCGTTTTAAACCATTCACTATTTATAAAATTCAATAAACTATATAATTAATCTAAATTCAAATCTAATCGACCGATTGAGAGATGAAATTCTCCCGACATAGATTTTTTTTATATTTATAATATTCAAATGGAAGATTTTACTTGACACCCTCCTCCCTATTTTAGATTGTTGAAGATTCCGTTAAGAGTTGCAAGTGGTGTAAGTGAACCATACATTCAAGGTCCCTAAAGGAACTACAGATTTCTTTTAGCTAGATTTGCTAGAGATATAGCACTAACGGGATAGAAAATCATTTTCTTGGTCACCCATTTGGGGATTTAAAAGACATCATGCTCTCTACTTCTGTGGAATTATATATACCAGGACGGTGAACTACCTGGGTTAGGGATACACAAAAGGAGACAAAGAACCGAGCTGAACCGTGAATGAAATTGAACCAAATTGAAACCTAAAAAATAGCTAGTTATTTTCTTAAGGTAAAATAATTTGGTTAGTTATTACGTTTAAATTGTTTGATTAACCAATTCGAATTATCAAACCAATTTTTTAAAAATATTAAAATTTGAAAATATGAATATATTAAAAAATATATAAATGTTTTAGATATAGGTTTTTCTTATAAGTAAATATTGTATATATAGGTTGCTTTGCTATTGTGAAGCCTAATTCCATCTAATCATCCTAAAGTTAGTTCTAAATAGTTTAACAAGTCCTAATCTTATATGTTTGGTTGTGTTTAATTAAAACCTCTATTTTTTATGCTTTTCATTTTATTATTTTTATGTATTTTTCAATTCAATTGTGTTTAGATACAATTTTCGCTTGATTTTAGCTTGGGTTTAAATTCAATTTAGTAATTTTTCTTATTAAAAAGGATGTTTGAATAAGTTAATTAAATCATAAATTAGTTCAAAATGATTCGATTCAATAAATGTGTATTGGTTATGGTTCGGGGATGTAGTGCCTAAATTGAATCGAACTGAATCATTTAATGGTTTGGTAAGATTTGGTTCGGTTCAAGTAAGCAAACCAAACCATGAACATCCCTAATCTACTTTCACTCTTAGAAAAGGCAAATATAATTAAATTTAAAATTTCTTACTCCTATATCAATATATCATGACATCAAACCTATTATCTAGTTATGAATACTTAGTTTAGATAGGATGCCTCTTTTTCATCCCCACCAAAAAAAAAAAAGCTAACAAATGAAGGGCAAGGAAGTAAATTCAAACATTACAATTCCCCTTCTCCCTTTATATACACGAGGTTCAAAGCCCTAAGTCATGACTCGTCAAATGGAAGTTCTACCAATACACTCATTTTAGTTTCCTGTGAGCATATATAGTACTCTTCGCTTGCCTAGGTTTAGGCTATCCAGAGATTACACGATTCCTTATAGTCTTCTGCTTTCACTTTCTCATTAGCTATACTAAGAATCAAGCTCGTTCTTATGGATGATCATGGCCAAAACACGAATAGCACTGGTGGCCATATCCAGGATCGAAGCAGTGAGCCTGTGCGGACAAGATGGAACCCGAAGCCTGAGCAGATCATGATCCTCGACTCCATCTTCAACAGTGGGATGGTGAACCCACCCAAGGAAGAGACAGCGAGGATCCGCATGCTTCTTGAGAAGTATGGCCCTGTCGGGGATGCCAACGTCTTCTACTGGTTCCAGAACAGACGGTCAAGATCGCGGAGGAGGCAGCGACAAATGCAGGCAGCCAGCGGCCCGGCTGGTGGCGGTGACCTGGCAACATACAGCAACACTGGCCATCAGAACCAGCAATCTCAGTCACTTGGCGGTGATATTCATATTGGTGAAGGAAGCTCCGGCACTTCTTGTGTTGTGGGCTATGAACCATTTTATGATAACAACTATTCTCAGAGTTCATTGACAAGCTACGATGTCAGCTCGTACTCCACCAATCCTTTCGGAACTAGCTCCGGCCATGAAGCCAGGGCTGAGAACTTCCTGGTTCCAGGTCAAGCGAGTCTCCCCGAAACGGACCAGAACTCAAGCATGTTGCCAATGTTTTGCCCATCGGAGACTCCGAGTTTGCCCCACCACTCGGGTAATTCATGCATTAGATCATGATATATTATTTCGCATTGTGTTGAATCAT
The DNA here is from genome assembly GCA_900006705.1 of Sonneratia caseolaris. Lineage (NCBI taxonomy): Eukaryota > Viridiplantae > Streptophyta > Magnoliopsida > Myrtales > Lythraceae > Sonneratia > Sonneratia caseolaris. Next base: position 460,592 of record CXYZ01008245.1, read on the forward strand.
CTGATTCTTTTTTGCCCCACCACTCGGCTAATTGGTAACGGAGCTGTTTTTCCCCTTTTTTTGGGCTAATTCCCCCACTGCCGCATGAACGAGTATTCACGCCATCATATTTGAGTGATCGTCTATTCAACGGTCATTATTTTTTATGGGACTTAAGTAAGTAATAAAATGGAAATTCTATGACCGAATAAGTCAAAATCAAAATCATGGGATTCGATGTCAAAATATGACAATATTTTAGAACTTCCACTTAATTACTCTTTTATAATATAACTCTCTTATGTACCCCGCAGTCTAACTTCATTTGGTTGATTTTATGATCACGGAGCTATGATGCTAATAAAAGATCAAATTTCTATGATTGCTTCTACAATTTAGTCGGTTTTTTGGTACATTGATTTGTGTAGGGTACATCACAGTGTTCATGAATGGGATCCCAACACAAGTGCCATCATGCCCCATTGAGGTGGAAGCAGTGTTTGGTCAAAACGCAATTGTGGTCCATTCCTCTGGTGTCCCATTGCCTATCAATGAATTTGGTTTCTTAATGCACGGCTTGGAACCAGGAGAAAGCTACTTCCTGGTAATTATATTTTGTTAATAGTGTAAGACCATAGGTTGTACATTTTTTTATATCCGCCAAGATTTTTTTTTTGGGATAAAGAGGAGATTTCTTCTCATACCCATAAACACCCCTCAAATTCATAAATTCAAATAAGTCCATACACAAGTGTGAATGTGTGGGTGGTCTCATTAATTATTCATGGTTGTAGAGATCTTATGGTTTTTATTTCCTTATCAGGCTTATATTTCCATTTTAACTAGGGTTTATTAAGATTTTTAAAAAATTTTAAGTTTTAAAAATATTTTCGATGATATATTATTTTATTATTGGTTTGTAACACTACTTATATATTACAAATGGCTTGATATGCTTATTACATATAAGATCTCTTAACCGATACATTTAGATAAATTTATATACAAGTAGGTGTATAATTTATTAATATATCTGGAGTGCACTAACTATATAGTAATCACCTTGACTATTTAAACCGTTGTCTTATCTGAGTGGTAATTTTACATTGACATTCCATCATCGATCCCTAGTTATACCACCACAACCACCTATCCTACTTCTATATATATATATATATATATATATATAATTAGATATTTGCAAAAGAGTATCACAAAAGGGAGTTTTACGTGCCGTCTATTATGATGCTTCTTTTGATGATCGACTTCAAAGTCTAAATTGTTCAAAGAAAATTCACACAGAAAATCCAACATCTAGCTCGTTACACAGTCTTAGTTCCTGCATGCCATGACTCAGTTGAGTCAGTTTTAAAGCAACATTAATTAGTTCGTTACATACTCCCAATTCCTGCCGTGTCTGAGTATTAAACCGGTCAACACCAACAGGAAGATTAGGTTGATAACTGTCAGAAAGAAATCTAAACTGATAAATATTATTACTCAACCATATTTTACTCCCATAAAAATAATATACCTTAGAAATCTGGAATTATCTTTAGCATCTCCGCTTAGTGGCAGCATGGATGCACAACATGCAAGCCAAAAGAAAAAAAAAAGGGTGCAAAATACAGTAGATCGGGCTCAATGTTGAGAAATTTACCCATATTCTATTATCTGGGTACGTACCAGACTTCCTAGGAGTTGTCAAGACTCGAACTTTATAACATGGACCCATAATTAGCGGCAGTCGGGCTAACAGACTGATATCTAATATGTCAATTATTCTTAGTGGATACATAAGAGTTTCGGTCATATGAATCTAATTACAATTTAAAGTTGTTTCTTATATTTACATTATCTTTGTTATACCTTAGTAATGTGAGAATAAGAGAAGTATATCTTAAATGTCGACACTGGATTGTCTCTCATTAACTGACTGGGGTAAGAGATACATGAACTGAAGGCCTTGCTTAACGGTTTTCCGTTTTCTTTCAGGTTCAAAGACCGACATGACGAGGTTCCCTCGACTCAATCAGCAGAGATTCACTCTGTACTAGCGACCCGCTCATATATGTGTATGATTTTGAAGTGTACATGAAATAAAGGCTCAGTTTCGGCCAGATCTTATACTGTTTCAAGACAGTGGGATCACAGAGTTGCTTGCACAACAATGTTTATGCATGCGGTATGTGGGGGCAAGTGAAGATATCATCTTGATGTCATTTAATATATTATGTGTGCATTTGATTATGTATCCTAAGATGTAATTTGGAGGATTTTCCATGCTCTTTTGAAGTCTATTTGAGATGGAAGTGATCATTAATATATGATGATAGAGTCATCATATATTGAAACTAAATGAATATATAGTAATTGGGTTGCGATATGTGTGAGAGATGTAACAATTGTTTCCGGTTATATGAAATTATAAATGTTGAAGGAATAATAATAATAATAATAATAATAAGTGAATATTGAGATGCATAAAAAATTATTTTGATGAGAATCAATCAAGAAAAAAACCCTTTTAAATTCTGGTTAAGGGAGAAGTAAATTGGGTCAAACCCTATTTTCCAATAAGCGACTCTGTAGAAGAGATATGAGTAACTAGGACTCCTGAAGGAAATGAGATTCGGTGCACTGTTGAGCTAGTCTTATGCCGTTTTAGAAGTCGAGGTCATGGGGTGTTTTACTTATATGCTTGGAATTAAGGTCCACAGATAACAGCGCAAACTCGATTCGTCCTAGGATCTCTGGTGCTTCTATCACCGGCACACTTCATCTCATCCAGTCACCCACTAAGACTCTCTTGTCGTGATAGCCCAAGTTGGAAGGGGAAGAATTTCCAATCTCATATCCATTGAGTCTCTTTTGTAGCTTAGCCCAATTAAAATTATCCACTTGAGACAAGATTATAAAATGGAGCCTGATCAACCGTACAAGCTATTCACTATGCGCGTGAGAGTATACACGGAGTTATTCATCATGTTTTCTTCGACAATTCTTTTTCAGAAGTTGTCTGGTGGGCTGTCCAAGACAAACTTTAGATTTGAAGGGCAGTAAGCTGCTGGGAAGAGGAGGCAACCTGGGACAAATATAACAACTTGAAGGGAAAATCTCTTCAGAAACCATTTTCAAACTAGCTTTCACCTCCTTTATCGTTTATTATGATGGAAAAACTAAATTCATGCACATTCCAAACTTGGCGGTCATCTCCCAATACTTATGGATGGGATCTCCTCGTTCATTAGATCAAAAATTGCGTCCATTCCTTACAGTAGCTTTCAAATTGTCTTCTTTACCTTTTTCTATAAAAATGTTTAGCTTGTTAGATCTAATTTTAGAAAACCAACCATGTACAAGCTCTCATCATTCTTCCTGCTACTTGTAAAATGAATAAAGGAAAGAATCTCGGGTGCCTCACTTATACAAAAGTTATACACCTATGCGTAAAATATTATATATTGTTCTCTGCCATGAGCCTAAATGCATTGCTCCTAATCATTTTCTCATGTTACATACATATATATATATATATATATGGCTAATAGCATTGGTTAGTGTTAAATTCGTTGTGAGCACATAAAAAATCAAGTCCGTTTCCATATAAAAGTGTAAGCTCATAGGTAGCGGTACCTAAAATTCTCATAAACTCATAACTTTTTTTTTCATTTAATTAATGTGAAATCATATATTTCAATATTTAGATATAATCTTCTCAGTGATCTACTAGTTTAAAAATCCGCTTCCATATGATTTGATAAATTTAAAATTTCATATTTGAATCCTTCCTTATAACACGTCTATTAAAAAAACATAAGCTAGTTGTACACTTTTGGACTTGAGCACAGAGTTCATATTGTCCGTATTGCGAACATGCGACCGTAGACGATTACATTAATCTCATTGCTCGTCAATCTCGTTCTCATGGTACACGATAGCGTGGTGAGTCTGTAGCCTCATCTAACGGGAGAGGATTCGAAGAAATTCATTAGAATTAATGTTTCATCCTCAGCATATCCGAATGGCAACGATGCAATAATCGATTCTGTTTGTGGGTTTAAATACCACCCATCGCCGCTTCCTTAATCATTTCATCTTTATCGTCGGTCGATGCCGAATGAAGCGAAACTCCATCAAATCAGTGGGTGAAATTGGCCCGAGGAAGTCCTTGAATTTGAGATCCTTTTAATGATGAAAATAAGTCCCGTAATTCTGAAAATCTTACATGCTAATGGAATGATGTGATTCGAATTCGAATCGGTTCGAATGAATGTCAAAATTTTAATTAATACGACCGGGTGGTAAGAAAAGAAAAAGGTGAAACTTTATCGTAGAGTTGTTCTTCGACTTTGCTTTCTCCGGATCTTGATATAAATATATATATATATAGAGAGAGAGAGAGAGAGTATATGTATATTATACCCAGCAATTATTAATTCAAGAAAAAGAAAAAGGAAAAATGATTAAAACAGTTGCTTTGCAGAGATCACTTTTGAGAATATTCTTGGTTGTTCTTCTCGAGCGGATGCGTGAAATTGAATTAATTAACATTGGTTAATTTTCTGAATATTTTATAATTCATTTCAAATTTTGGCAATAAGAAAGTGGAAACGTAAATCTTGATCTCTTTTTTTTTTTTAATTATTTGTCGTAAATTGCACTAACCGCTATACCGCATGGGCGGGCAGGCAGTACGTGTGAATATAATTGTACTAGTTTAATACTGCATAGGGCAGTACCCATGAACCTGTGCTATTGCTTGTATGTACGTGTACGTACGTACACACACATACACATGTAAAGACACTGCACGTCATCCTATGAATATAAATCCAACCCACTGTATGCAACTTGGGGCTTCCAACACCGACCAATGTATATGTAACCAATGCAAATATTTGAAAATTCAGAAAATTCATGGCGTGAGCTCTAATCAAATATGCATAAAATTGGAGAAGTTGTGCGTATGGAAACGAAAATTTTGTTCAAAGATTGCATTTTATTTTGGGGGAAAAAAAGGCTCTAAAATTCACATGAAAATAGGGCACTCTTGCATGGAAAACACAGCGTGAAAATATCTCATAGCGATAAAAATTGTGAAACTGCTATTTCTTTCGCGGTATGCTCTTATTGGCTGGCAAAAAGTGACAAGCAAAATGACGAATAATGTGTGATGGTTTAGACTAGAGTCCTTTCCTCGTCGGCTCTAGGGGCCTCTAGGTTTCATTTTTAAGGTTGTAGCAGGTCCAGTCAACCTATTCCTTGGGCACTCTTGTACTTCCATTGGCTCTCTTTCTATCCCCTAAACTCCATTGTCCACAGTGACCATACATACATGTGACACTCTTTGGAATCGTATGATGAAGTTAGAACGGAAACATCTGTCATACGTACGTTCAAGAATAATCGCGGGTCGAGATCATCTTTGTCTGAGATATACTCGGTTGCTTGCATATCCGGTCTATCTAGTACCACTACTAGAGAGAATAGGAGTATACTCGATTTCAATCGTTTATAATGATTCATACTAGCTGGTAGGACGATGTCCTGTGGATGGAATAAAATTTTACATCTGAAAATGGAGGTAAACAACCCTAACATATGGGAATCTAGGAATTATTGTTCTATATTAGTTTAAATTTTAAGAATACATATTAACTCGTGAATTTTATAAATCCGGCAAAATTTAATATTTGGTATATCAAAGCAGCTATTATGTGGGGCTCATATATGTAACGTGGTCTACCACCTAAAAGTGTTAGCTTTGATTACTTTTTGCATCATCAAAAACTTATATATATCTATATATATAAAATCTTCTCGTTCCATAACCGATATAAGATATGAGTCATTACAAACTTCTCTTATTTAAACCTCAGCGTACTCGCGGGGCTCTTGGGCCAGGTTTGAAAATCCGTATTCTCCTCCATTTTCGAGCTAGAGTGTACCTCACCGGGCCCAAAATAGAAAGAATGGTTATCACGAGGTGAAAAATATCCAGCTCGATGATAATTGTTGATGAGTCCAAGTGCGGGAAAAGAAAAGGTAAATAACGTTGTCAAGTGATCGAGAATATTGATGAATAAAATTTTACACTTGACAAATGAAAGAAACTATTCCAAATATATAAATGACTTAACAATAATATACATATTGACCGAAACTTTTAAATTAAAAATTATCGTATCGCTCTTAAAAATTCGATAAAATTTGACATGTTCTTTTATTCATTCTCGATCCCTCCAACAGTTTCCACCAAAAAATATGATGAAAAAGAAAATTCTATGAGCCGATCGAAGGGCAGTAAAAAAATGCAGGGAACACCAGCTACGATACCCGATGGGTCGGGTTCACATCGTCTGATGAGAGAGTGACTCATCTCAGGGTGCACCTCCCAAAGCATCAGGGCGTACCTCGCCTAGCTCCTTGCAAATATTACTCTACAATCAAGGACTACGAGGTACTATCGCGCGGTTGATAGACATCAATGGATTAATATAATGGCTGCTTGGTTAAGTGATGGTCGGCCCATGATTTAATAATTAATCGTTCAACAAGCCACTTAATCATTCTCTAATTTATATATTCATAAATTATGCCTTTAGGTAGCTCTTTTTTTTTTCCCCACGTACAGTTCGGCTTTTCATGCAAAATATGAACTAATCTATACTTGGATTACAGTGTTGTGCTTTAAGATTTATGACACTAATCACATTATACAAGTTAAAATTTTAGAATGTGCTAGGTGAAATATTTGGAAAAGTTTTTTTAATTATAATCAATTTTACAATAATTAATGTACATATACCGAATATTACCCAAAAAAACTTCATATTTTACCTAACAATAATCTCTTATGACACTAAGAAGTCTACTTACTGCAAGTAAAATTTATTACACAGCTTTAACATTTCTTAATTATAATATTTATTTTTACTAATAATATTTCTTACACCGAAATAATAATACTCGAAGTCTCAAACGGAATATGGACTGTGGGCCGTAGCATCATGATTTGCCTAAGAGCCATCCATTAGGATGACAATAACCTCGTTTCCTACTCTCCTTTGTCTCTCTTGTGCTCTGAGCAACTGTACGATCGATTCCTTACCAGTTACCTTAACCTCTTGCCCGAAGAGGCTAAGTTTCTCATTTGGGAAAATCGTGAGGTCCGAACGTGAATAAATACAATCTTTTTAGGAAAAAACAATCAAAAAAATTTTAAAAAAAATCTTATTGGGCCGTACCTGCGTAGCAAAAGTATTACTAATCATCGAACTGCTAAAAAGAATTAATTTCTGAATTACCCAAGCTATCTGTACTATGAGAGGATGCAAACTTTTATGGTTTTTCCCCCTTATTTCAAATCATATTTAGAATTTCATGTCCTGTTTGACTGAGCACCACGCCCCACATAGGCACCTCAAAAGTTCGGCATGGTAGGTAATTCCAGCCACATGAGCCGTGCACTCGACACGGCAGGGCATGTACATGTTCACGGTGAATGGAACTTGGATCTCTTATGAAGGGAAGTCGCCGCCCAATCGACCATTAAGCCATCCCAATTGAGCTTTCCGGTGGTCGGTCCCTAAACTGTACCGAGTAAAAAATGAAGTTCGATGATAGACTCAAGAAGATGCATGTATATATATCTATACACACACACTATATATATATATATATACACGAGGCACTAGAAAACATATAGGTTGACACTTTCATGGTCTTAGGTTATACGGAATATCGATTCTAATCGTACTTGATATCCTGAATTTTTTTCCGGGTCAACTAACTTTTTTCTCGTCGCCGATTTTTACCAGTTCAGTATAATATGTCAGAGTCTCAGACTAATTATCGTCATGTAATTAACTAGATAACTATCCTACAAGTAATAATTAAGTGACAATGTTAAGGTTACACATATCTATACAATTGTAAAGGTAAATGATGATTATGATTCAAATATGTTACGAATTCACATATATACAACATAAAGAGTTATTTTCAGTCATACATAACTCAACTACAAAAAAAAAGGACAAATACATGAGATTTCTATTATGTTTTCCACTTATATCATTTTCATTGGTAAAGTTCTTCCTATTTACTAACACCCCCACCCGGGCCACCCCCAACCAAATCAATTAAAATTTTCAATATTTAAATATTTTAACTTATCCCTAATCCCAACCCCCAAAAAAAAAACTTTGAAAGGGTGTATATTACGCATCCTTTTTTTTTATGTGATAATATTTATCAATTTTTTTTCTGAAATAATACAGAATCGTCGTGTATGCATGTCACCTTATCCAGGGGCCGAACTAAAGGGAGATTTTCAACAAGTGATGGGCCTCATCGGAGTCAAATGAAAGTGAGATGGGCTCAAAAGCGTTGATGACAGGCCGACAACGTGTCAATAATTATGGGCCAGGACCATTACGGCCCACTAGAGAAGTACTGTATTTGACGCCCGATTGGCTGGTACCTGCCGATTCCATGGAGAGACATCAGTACGATGGCCCGATAGCAAAAGGTGCAATGCCGAACAATTATTAGTTATACGTCGATAGATGTTTCACTGTATGGCTGTTATGTTTTGCCATGCAGGATGGATGGTGGGTGATTCAATGAGCGGTAGATATTTTGGTTTTCACAAGCGGATTCGGGAAAAATCTCATTCCCTCTACCTGGCTAGGGAAATGAAGTCGGCTATATAGTGACCGAGCAACTGCACACCCTCGGCTTCATCGGTATCGAAATGGCAAACGAACCACGTATCATGTGGGAGTTGGCCATATGTGGGCGACACGTGAGCCTTGTGCCAACACAAATGATTGCCAAAGACAACAACCCTCAAAACTGATCAAAGATTTGAAGAATTCCTGCGTCTCGATCATGTCAGTATCATTTGATTATCTCATGGATAACTTTTACATGTCATCATCGCTTGGCAAAGCTATCAGTAGTTCAATTCATCTCCTTTCGGGGCAACCAACTCCGACAATTTATATATAAAACATAATACCAGCTTTCTTAGACTCTCTCTCTAAACTCAAAGGTGCGTCTGCGTTTACAGGCAAGTCCGAAGCTCCAGCATAAACCGGGGGTGTCTGTCGTCGCTGGGGCTTTAGGGATTGGAGGTTGAGGATGTTGGTTAGTTATATGACTCCACATTTGTTCCAATTTTGGTCCTTAGTCTTTTCTGCTTTTGCCACTTTTGTGGTAAATATTTAGTTTATTTTTGTTATTGATGTCCTGAATGTTCTCTTATTTTGCCACTCCGGTCCTATCGTTAATTTTCTTTCATCCGAATGTGACTGTTAATAGAAATAATTTTGAAAATAAGAGAAAAAAAAACTAGAAAAGCAATTAGAGGCATAGTTTTTGACTGTTTTGACAGGACGGGTCAATCACTTAGTTTTTAGAATTAATCCAACTATATTATAAATGTAGTCAGTTTTAAGTGAATCGGTCAGTTCCGAGTTGGATTGTTAAATTTAATTAAATTAGTAAAAAAAATTGTCTAACTTAAAATTAAAAAATATATATTAGAATATATTTATTTGTATTATATTATATTTATATTTTATATTAAACTTGGATTAATATGATAGTTATATTAATGATTTTTTTGTTATAAATTAATGTAAAATTATAATATTATATCGATTTATTGATACTATTATACTATTAATATAATTTATTAAATATATAATTTTGATCTATTAAATATCAATCTAATCCGTGAGTTCATCAACTCATATTTTAACAAATTTTTAATCTGATCTGATTTTAAAAATTATGATTAGGATTCACCGCTCAACCTAAGTATCGGTCAAATTGGTAGTTGCTAACTATCTTGGGTGGTGGTTGCTCGTAAGGGCCCACTCTCTTCGAAATTGGGACCCATTATGATTGAATTTTAAGAGAATTTTCATCTGATAATATATTTTAAATTTAAAGAACTCAAAAAACATTGAAGGCGAGAGGCGGTGGTGCTGTTGCCATCCAACACGACCAGGGTGGCAAATTGGGCTGGCCTGGTCTTATCGGGCTGTTTCCGGCTCCAATAATGTTATCGCGTCGTCCCAAGCAACCTATAAGATCAGGGCATGGTAAGGGTGGGCCCATTTGAAGTTTGCAAATGCATTAGCAGATTACATGGGCAACTGTGTTGGCCCATTGGCCAGACTCAATAACCAATAAATCCTCAAAATCAGCCCACCTTTCCTTGTTTCTCATATTTCACTAAGAGAAGGTCAGCCAGGGTCCCTTTTCTTCACACCTCACAGCCCTGACCAAAGAGGTAAAGTCCTGAAACAAGCCATGGCAGCAGCTGTGGAGTCCATATAGTGCTTCGACTGGAAGAAGGCGGTGGTGATGGTGACCCACTGCAAGCGTGGGCTGATCATGATCAACAGTGTTCCCATCGAGCTTGTCGAGTTGGAGATCCCTTATTTCAAGGCCTACAAGTTGATTCTCCTCCTCGGCCGTCAGCATTTTGCTGACGTTGAAATGAGGATTGACGTGAAATGAAAGCAGTCGCACATCCCAGATCTATGCTTTTCGAGGCTTGCTTGAAAGGGATTTCCGGTGGGCATCAACTCAATGATCTCCTCTTAATCACCTCCTCTTCTCAATGGACTTGAGCAGTCGCTTGTTAATGATTGAGCCAACCCGACCCGACATTCTGTGGCCCATTACACCAGATGAAATTATCGGTTCATGTCAGCCTAGCCCGATAACCCTCAACTCAAGCAAAGTGTTATTGGGCCGTGCCGTTGACGGGCTGGAAATTGCCACCTTGGTCGCCATCCTCTGAATTAGCATCGCCGGTCAACTCAATGGTCACCGATGAGTCTGATTGAGGTACAGTGACCTCCACTATAGTGGTCAATTTTTGAAACGAAAAACTTATGGAATGAGGAAAAAATGTTTTAATACATAGAGGATAAAAAATGTATATTTTTTTATTAAGAGAGTTATATGTTTAATAGCTTGCTCTATCTCATATTTGTGTCGGCTTGATTGAATTAAAACTATAGATAATAGCATGGGATAATCTAGGAGGACATGAAAGACGGATGAGTTGAAGGCCCAGGTGTGTTGACCGATCAGCAATGCCATGCGGAGAGACAATCTCTGCCCCAGGATACAAACTTAGCCTGAAAGAGTGACATGACATCATAGCATAAAACATACACATATACATAGTATATATTACTGACCGGAAACTGGTGCTTCCAGCTGACTGCCAAACACTAGACCATGTCTCTCTCCTAGGTCTGAGACATCCCCACTTGCCATTACTAGTTTACAGATCAACAGCCCCAAACAAGAAACACTGTTCTGTTCCTGTTTCACTCCCTGTGTTGTCCCAGTTATGGTACTGAAGCATCACTCTCATGCTCCTCAGCTGGACTGAACCAAATGGCCCCAAAACACTTCATGGGATCCTCAGGCGCCCACCCCGAGGAAGTCGATGAAGGGCATATCTCGGTTCTCCAGGCCGTCATTTTCTGTGAAGTCTGAGTTAAGTAGGTTGTTTATTGTGACTGACTCGGCTCCTGATGCTTCCCAGTTTGTGACCAAACCCGAGTTCCCTGAGCCAGAGTCATCCCGCGCTCCCTTCTTCGGCCCCGTGCACTGCATTCCGTTCCTGCTGTTGTTGCTGGACCTGTCATCAGATGGCCCACTATTGGATGGCCCGCTCTCAGTCTCCAAGACCGGCTTCCCACTCAATGAACCTGCAACATGGAGATTTACCCCAAACCCGAAAGCGATTGTAAGCAGACAAGGTTCGAAAATGAAACAACTAAACCTGAGGAAATGATTTTCAGTTGCCGAGGATGATATATTGCTTGTCGGAAAATACTCAATTCTCTTGATCGGATCACATCAAACAGCGGAACTTTTTGGATAACTGCAGCATCGCTGTTATTCTTACATCGTATTAAAAGATGAGAATCTCAATTTGAATGCAACGATCAAGATGGGTTTGCAATTATGATTGCACTTGCCGAGCTAAATCAATTTACGAGACTGCACCTAGTCCTACAGCAAATGCTCGATCAGAAGGTTTCAAGACATAATCGGGAAGAAACAGACTTACTAATCTGAGAATCTGACTGCAGGAGCCTAATGGTTCGGCCAAAGAGGATGGGAACAGGCCTAGCACACGAGGGGCTAAGGAAGAGCTGGTTGCATGTGGAAACAGACTCGTTGCTGTTGCTCGAGATTGCCGACTCGGCGCTGTTTTCCCCATGTGGGGGCTTCAAACCGAATGCAGTATGAAAAGGTAGGAGTTTCCTCTTCCTGGTCCTGCGGACGCTCGTCTGCTCCCTCCGCTTCCTCGCCATGATGACGTGCCAGTGGTTCTTCACGGAGTTGTCGGTCCTTCCCGGGAACAGCCTTGCGATCATAGCCCACTTGTTACCATAGACCCTGTGAGCGGCCAGTAGCCTCCCCTCTTCCTCCTCGCTGAAGTTTTTGCGGTTGATCCTCGGATCGAGCTGATTGAACCATCTGAGCCTGCAACTCTTCCCTGCCAAAAAAAAAAAGTACTCTGAAACGTGAAATTAATAATCCGTACTTTTTCGTGATAAGAAACTCTCCAATTCTCCAAGTTACCTGTTCTTCCTTCGAGGTTCTCTGCGATCAAGTTCCAGTTCCGAGGGCCGAATTGCACCACAATCTCTTTCAGCTTGGCATCTTCGGTGGACCTCCAGTGCCCTCTAGCACAGAACTTCGTGCGCCCGCTTTTCCCACCATTGCAGCTCCTGTTGGGCTCGTCAGCATCGTTGACGCTCAGAGACACCGCGCTCTTACCAACCTTGCCTCCGTGTCCATCAGAGTCGTCATCCTGCACTGTCTTGGTCCCACCTCTGCTCTTCAGTGGCTCAAAGGTCCAAGCTTTCTCGCTCTGCCCCATCGTCGGGATCAAGAACTGGACCCCCGTATTGGTTTCTGGTTGAAAAATGCCGGAGAGTGACAGGTGAGGATGATCGGAAGGAGAAGCAGCAAAGTTCAAATCCTGTATCTCGTTTAAGCGGCCCAGCCAAGTTTTGAGATGCTCTAGGTTACTCATTTTACTGCAATGACTCCGAAAGATGGAAAAAAAAAAATCTCTGTTTCGTTAAGGTGATTCTTCTACGGGTGTCAATAATGAGACTGCCCAGAGTTATTCTGTATAGGCCGGACTGATCAGAAATGCCTTTCAGGTTCCCCTGAGAAATCTCGGAGAAAGAACAAAGACATTGAGCTAGGAGGTGAAGAAGAAGAGAAGAACCCACAAGGGCCCCCTCTCTCTCTCTCTCTCTCTCTCTCTCGGCTGAGGTTTCCTTTCGAGAGCAGAATGAAAATGAGGACAGAGTAATTATTCTAAAGACTGACAGATCTTCCTTTCTTCCTCATCCTTCTCCTCCTCTCTCTCTCTCTAATGGGGCTTACCGAACTGGGTAATGGGAATCGAGAGCCCGCTCGTGTGGTGGGGGGGATAGTGGTGGGACTCGGTAGATTTATACTCGCTCCCATGCCTCGTCCGAGCACTGATCTTGTCATCGAGGTTTGGGAAAAACTATAAGCATGCTTGTCAATGTCTGAGACAACTTGCCCCCCGCTATTCTCGCAAAATCTGTTAGAGAGAGAGGACGAAACGAGAGGAGGAAGAGGGGAGACGGAACGAGACACAACGTAACACATAGTTAACAAATTTAAACTAACGCCTGTCCGTAATGCCACGACGCCCTCACCTCACACTCGGCTCTCCGGTTTGCTTTGCTATGCGTCGTATCATTCCGTAGCATAATCAATAATTCGTAATCGATAATATTGACAAAAAACATATGAACTTTTTGTGCGAATTTCTTCCACTTTCAAATGGTATCCTGAGCTTTTTTTTCAATGCAATACATTTATACAAACATGTATTTTGCACGAAATTTTGTATTGTATAAGCAAAATTTAGATCATTTAGCACTCCCTAAATAGCATTCGATCTGATGTTCTCTTCTTTTTTATGGTATTAACTAGTCTTTCAGCTTAATTTTTTTGCTTAATAACTTAAAAACTGAATCAAACTCATAATATTGTAAATATTCACAAATTGCATAGCATTCTATCCTCTTGAATAACCATTGTTACAGGCTTTATTATTACTGTCCAAGAGCAGAAAACTCAAGAAAAATCATGGGAAAAGTAAAAGGACATTATAAGAGAGAGAAATAAGTTAACTGAAAAATTACATATAATCATTGAAACAAATGTAATATTTCATAAGTTTTCCCACCCATCATAGTTATTAACTATGCCAACAATGTGATGAAATCCATGTATGAATAGAGTCTCCAAAAATATGTCCATGTCAAGCTCTAGTGATGCAATTGTGATATGTTATGTAGAAAGAGATAACAACTTGGTATATTAAAATTGCCACAACTTAAAAAAAAAGGTCACAATCACATGTAGATGAGTTGACCGATAAGTCAAGAGTGGGAACATGCCACAAGTGTGAAAGGTTCTTTAAAGAGTAAAAAAAAAAAATTCTCCAACTTCATTGAGTTAAAAATTTGCTGTAAAATTTATACAACCCCTAGCACCATCTTTTAACTAGACCAATTTGCAATGATTCGTACATATATCAACATATATCTTACTAGAAAACTCACTGTTTGGTTTCCTATTACTCCTTTTAACTTGTCTTACTTCTTTTCTTGAACTACTTCATTAGTGTTCATGCGAAATATATAGATGTGTGTGTGTGTGTGTGCAGGCTTCATTTAGTTCTATTCTAAAGTAACTTTGATAATATGGACCCATTTTGATTGACCATCACTTATATGCATGTTTATGGCCTCTTCCTGAACATTTTTTTTACTAAATTGACGATTTTCCCCTTAACATTTATTTCCTTGATTCATCATCGTCGGACCAAGAATCTTGGCTAGATCCTCCACAGCGTCCTTAGCATTGTATTAATCTAATTTGTAGACACTGTTATTGATGCCTTCAAAATCTTGAAAAGGGTCATCTCATGTTCAAATTAATTTGGGATGCTTTCAAATCGAGAAACTGTCTTAGTTGTGTTCGACCAAACCCAATTTCTAGCTCAAAGATCATCTTTGTCGTGCCCTTTATGGAATTCAGGTTTTCTTAGCGCACGTGAACCGTTGCATTAACTAGTTTCTGTTAGATTTAGATTAATTCAATATATTAGTTCAGCTGAAGATTAAAAAATACATATTTTTTTGTTCATATAAATAGTTTATTTTATTTGCC
This sequence comes from Sonneratia caseolaris, assembly GCA_900006705.1. Classification (NCBI taxonomy): domain Eukaryota; kingdom Viridiplantae; phylum Streptophyta; class Magnoliopsida; order Myrtales; family Lythraceae; genus Sonneratia; species Sonneratia caseolaris. The sequence goes on from CXYZ01008245.1 coordinate 475,850, forward strand.
CATCCATGAGCATACCCCGACATGGTTGATTCACGTTGTCAATGTACAGGGGGATAGACGAATTGGTTTCATTGTGAACCATCCCTAGCATTTGATCAACTTTTTACTGAAATTGAGTAATTAGCATGCGATATTATTATATTCATTATAATTGATAAAAAGAGAATTTGGTCGTGTAAAAATTAATAAGAGAAATATATGTATATGTTTTATTATAAAAATCCAAAAAAATAGAAAATGATCCGAAAATGTGCAAGTGCAATTCTTTTATTGGTTTTTATATAATAATTCATTATAGGATTGTAGGATGCACAATGAATATTTGATCATATATGTTCAAGACTAAATGATCATTGCTTTAATTTTAGCCGGTGAGACCTGTGTACCTCCTAATTCAAAAAGGGAAAAAAAAGGAGGGTAAACACTTTTTGCCTAGTAATCACAGTGTTAAATCGATTAACGGCACTTCTTGGTCGACAAATCTAGCCCTTATAATTATCATCATCTCCATCACTATGATTGTTGCTATCACTGCTCATCATATAATCAATTAGTATTGGATAACCTGATCCAATGGTTGTCACTAGAGCCTCGAGGGACAGCAAAACTGACAGACAGTATAACATAGGGACTACCGACAGATAAAACCGATACTTGAGGTATAATCGACCTAGCCGACAGCATCCACCACGAGGGGCATCCGTAAGACCCCTAACGTGGGCGCACAAGACAGATGAATCTTAAACAACTCCGATACTAACAGCACCATCCTGAATAAAATACGTTATCATCGTCAATTCAATGCTCTCCCGAGTTTTTCCCTCTCCAGAAAGCCACGCGCATTCTCTGTTAGGTGAGATCTGAACCCTCCTCGACAGCTACTGCTACGGTAAGCCCTAATTAACTCGTGGTGGGAGAAAATGGAGAAATTAAGATGACACAATATTCTCACCGTCCGACCGCTTGGAACAGAGCTTGCGAAAATGAAAACCCTAATGAACAACATGAATGACAATCGACTCGTCTTAGTTATATATGTGTATTATAAGCACAAAAACTAAGTATGAAATCAAGCATTTATAAGATTATTCCCGAATATGAAAAAAGTAAATATCGTATTATTAAAAATAAGATAACACAATATCAGTTAGGTACGTATGCTTTTAGCTAGAAAGGGCACTAAAAGCAGCCTTTATTGAAAGCAAGGCACTGCATGACGACGACGTTCCCCAAATATTGCAAATGCAAGCTTTACCTTAATTTGACCGATCTTTTATTTCATGGGAAGGGACAGAAAATGTAAGGAAAAGTGGGAAGATACAAGACAAAATTGTTGGGTCAAAAAAGTTCCCTTAAAAAAGGGGAAAAAAGGTGAAGTAGATTTGATGCACACAAGTAGTGGACGTACACTCCCCAATTTTGAAACTTAAAAGAATTTAATTTTCATTGGATGAAATATCCTTAATAACTTTTCTTTTATAATTTTTTAAGTTCATATATTACTTTTTTTTGTGACCGAAAAAGATATCAGTATCTCAAGTCACAATGTATGATATAAATTATTTTTTAATGATTAGTAGTGGATGCACGATATGATATGATAGACAAATTGTTGTTCTTAGCCATCAAGTGCTCAAGAATCACTAGAATTACCTTGTATTTGGGGTCAAGTGGACGTTCCAATGAGCATTTATCTCGATTTCGAAGTGCTCATTGCATCAACATCAAAGATGGGGCTTAAATTGCTTATGAAGACGCGGCAGGAAGTTCAACTCTAGTGATCATAGAACTGAATTGCTCTACTAAAAAAACAATCTTAAACCATGAGATCCAGGGTGCGGGACGACTCTATTCATATCCTTATTAAGTTTATGAAATTTATACTATATTAAGGACATTTTGGAAAATACAAAAGTGTGACCGACTATCTATATGTTTACTAAAAATAATAAAGATAAATTACGTGAATTGAATTTCTATATCCATTTATTCAATCTTGTATTTTTATCTTCTTTTATGCGCGTGAGTCTCTTTTATGGTTATTAGTTATAAGAGAGTCTTAATCCAAATGTATCATAAATGATACGGCAAATTGACTAGAAAATCATCACATTGAAGTTTAAGTTTGTTTGTGAGATGGCACGCATTATATTAACCATTAAAAGTTCAGTCAGTTTTTGATATGGTGGTGATGATTTGGTGCATTTTTCATGCATGACACCATAAACCGCACATGTCAAAGGTGCGTGCGCATCAAATGGATATGCCACGTCAGCAGCTAGTAGAAAAAAACTAACATCATTAGCGTACGTGATACTCCGTCGTATCATGTCCATTTAAGCAAAAGTTGAATCGTAGTGTGCAAAAAATGCAGGATTTAACCTAATGTATTTATACAAATATATATTCTGATAAAGATAAAGTTACTTTCTTCAGCCTGAAATCTGACCCTTGTTTTGTTGCAACATGCAACACTATCACAATCAACGCTTTATGTCTTGCTAGTGAGAGAGCACTGACAAAGCACAGAAAAGCTGCATTAGAGAGAGAGAGAGAAGGTGGGATTCTTGAGATTGAATTTTCCGATACAATGTCACGGTCAGATTGAGAGGGATTATGGAATCATTGGTTAGGTTCAACTAACCGAAAGTATGCTTTGCAATTTCCCTAGAAATAATTAATAATCCCAAAACGGACAAGAATTTCGTCTTTGACATCCTCTTTTTTTTTTAATTTTAAAAATAATTTTATTAATAAGAATGAGATTTAAGGAATTTCTTAGTCAGTGGTATTTTTTAACCTTTTTTATATAATTTGACAAATTTTTTTCTAAAAATATTATGTGCCATTTTTGTGGGTCATAATAAATAGCATGAAAAAACAAAGTGAAACTTGTATATGATAATATGGACTAAATTATAACGAGAGCCGTAAATTTTATATCTTTTTGATGGCGAGTTCTATAATTTTAATTTAAACTTATTTAGTGCTATAACTTTATTAATTTTTTTATATTAGTGGTCTCTAGGATCGTAACAACTAACTAATCCACTAAGCGGTGTATTGTGTACAGTTTGGGATCCGCTAATTAAATCTCAAATACTAACTTTTGAGAGATTTGAACTCTAAACCTGACCTACGGTATGTTGTCAACTTACCAAAGAACTGTGACTTTGGAAGGTATAACTTTATTAAGTTGTTTTGCAAGTTTAAAACCTTTAAAAAAGTGATACAAACACATTACACACGTGAGTATACATATACTTTGAAGAAATCAAAGTTGTAGAGTCAAATTCGTATATGATCCAACAAATTTAAGCAGATAAAATAGAAATAATCGGTCTCCTATAAAATAAGATCCTTCGTTTCAACTATATGTCTCAATATTATAGGTGAAAATGGTTCTAGCCGAATGGTTTTCTCAATAAATTGGTGGACCTTGATTTCTTGGTCTGATTTTTTCAAGTGTAAAATACCGTAACAAAACTATTTAAGAAAATGAAAATTAATATATTGCTAATTCGATTATTTCATGTGATTTTTTCCTGCTATGATAATTTTAATAAACTAAATAATAGTTTTTTATAATATAGTTTCTCCATTATCTCCTTGTTATAATACCATCCTCAATTCATTTGCTTTTCAATTTAGTCGATATTAAACTCACTTGTATTAAGAGATAGGAAATAGATCCCACATTGACCGAGTTGAGAGAGTAGGGAGGAAGGAGAAAATTAAGATAATGATGTATTAAAAATGTATGATAATGTCTACTTCGTTGAGAAAACAATGAGGCGAGAATATACTTAAATAAGTTAACTTATGAGTTGAAATTCATTATATATTTTTTGTGATAAGATAATTAAATCATTCAATATAAGAATAAAAGTTAGGTGGGTTGAGCCGGTCGGTTTTTTTGTTAGGGGCCAACTTCCCAAGTGGTTTCCTTAGGATTTAAAAACACTGCCTAGATTTCAAATAATATCCTGAAAATTGGTGTTCATTGAGGGATCAACAAACTCAACATGAGGAAAAAATCTTTCTATACTTACAAATTCTTCTTGATGTTCGCACGCAGCAAACAAGATAAAGTTTGCTTCACCACTTTTGTCTGCCAATTAGTTTGGGGGGTGATAAGTAGTCCAAAACAATAGCTAGGTTCCCAATTTTCCCCACAAAGTCTACCAAAAATAACCTAAAAACCTTGCATCCTCATTAGAGATAATGGTTCTAGGCATGCCATGCAACCCAATCATTTCCCTAAAAAAATATAAATAAAATAAATTAGGCATATGTGATGCTTCATCAATCTTATGGCATGGAACAAAACGTGTCATCTTAGAAAACCCATCTATTACCACAAAATTGGATCTCTCCCATTCTTGATCCTATATAAACTCAAGACAAAGTCCATTGAAATATCAATCTACGGTTTGTTGGGAATAGGCAAAGGGATGTACAAACCATGGGGTTCAACTTAGACTTAGCTTCTCTACAAGTAATATACTTCTCACAAATTCTTTCCATGTCAAGTTTCATATGGGGCCAAAAGAAGTGATCATGCAAGATTCCTAGTCTTAAGAACACAAAATTGGCCTGTTAGACTACCACCATGAACTTCCCTCACAAGCAATTCACACAATGAACAATGGGTGCACACAATTTGTTTTCCCAAAATAAAATCCCATCATGCTTGTGGAACTTACCAAATGCCACCTTTTTTCATGCATTGAATCAATCACCAAAATTAGAATCAAGAGCGTCCAAGTCTTTGTTGTATGCAAAACCAAGCAAATTTTACTCCTAAAGAAAACAACAACGCATACTTTTGGAACAATACATTAGCAATAATATTTTCCTAGCCTTGTTTGTACTTGATATACAAAAACTGGACACCATACGTGTAAAAAAACCCCAAGATCATGAAGGACAAGATTCTTGAGCCTGGACTTGTTAACTAGGAAAATACAAACCAATACTATGAAGAGAAGAAACACCACAGTCGAAATCTCCATAAGCTTTAAGGAAGAAGGGGGATAAGTTTTGATTGTTGAATGCCACAAACTAAACTTGATAAGTTCAAATAGTTCTATCAAGAATAAAGAGAGAATTCTCTCAACTATATTGATATGCAGCCATAAGTTTCTTCAAAATTTTGGAGTTGCCCTCCCCTTCATACATAAACAAACTTCCAAGAGGAGCTAGGCACTAAAAGCTGCTACAAAGGCATCTAAGCCAAAATAAGATATCTCAATGCCTCTTTTAGAGTATTTCCTTGGCTTTCTTGGCAAGTCTTCATGGTTTGGCTTCCTTAAGAGGCCTTCTTAGCTTAGATGGTTTTTAGCTTCCTTGAGAATCCTTCTTTGCTTAGCTTCCTTGACAAGTCTCCATTGTATATATTTATTCCCTTGTCTTGATTAGATTAATCAAATTGAGAATATCTTTCAAGTCCCCTTTGTCCTTTATCTTTTTACAATCAACCCAAGACTCTTCAATCAGCCCATTAAATGCCTCCTAGAAATGACGGACTCAAAGTCTTGTGATTGGGCCAATCAAAAGTATCAAAGGATCTGTGCTAATTTAGCCCTTGTATGATTTGTTTCATCAAGTGACAAGAGGTTTCAGTCCTTAATAGCGACAACTATGTTGAATAATGGCAAGTATTTCAAGAAGAGAGATTATCTAATCCAAAAGGGCTTCAACGAGCTTCAAATCACTCTCATTGAACGTAGGGAATACTGTGGATATGACATGTCATTTTACAAAGTTTTGGCCATTGAAGAATTACAACATACAAATAATCTTGATGACTACATACATTTGTTTAAATTGTTTCTAAAAAATGTTGTTGTCTATGAGCTTCAAAAGGCAGATTGGTTCTTGAATTGGAGTGTGAATTGAGGTAGAAAAGTCAGCTCAATTGTACAATCCACAAACCTTGCAGGAGGCTTACGTTGCAGCCTAGCTTGAGGATACAAGTTTTGGGATGTTAAAGAAATTGAAGAACATATGTAGGTCAATGTCTATTGATGGGCCCTCCATTTCTTGCCATTTGATAGTTCCTCTGTTGCTAGTAAAGGAGGGAAGTAGTTCCACCACCTGCAATTTGAAGGGGGTGAGCTCTTTAATCATCAATGATGGCATCTTCAAAACCATTGAGGTGACCCAGCAGCCCAATCATTTTCCCTTTGAAACTACCATTCCTCCCATGCAACAAAATCTTCCTAAAGGCTTTGGGGGAGCCATTTATAGGTAGTCCAGTAGAGAGTACTGGGATAGAGGAGGAGAAGTGAAACTTCAATTAATCTATCTGCCCTTGCCAAATTTTCCTCAAGAAGAAAAGGGTAAGGCAGTTAATGCCATGGAGCCTATGGTGTTGATGGAGAAGTTGACAATTGATAAGTTGCTCAACTTGTACATAAGGGCCCAACAGTCTCTGATCTCTTCATCCTCCATCTATACTCACGTGTGAGCAAGGAAACAAATGACCAAGGATGTACTCAATTCAAGAATTGAACACATGAAATCCATGGTTCCTATATGACATTGGTCTTTGATTTCCATATTGAAACCTTGAGGACAAGGTTCTTCTTTGGGATGGGGGGTGTGAATTGATACAAGTAAGGGCTTGACTATAGCGAAGGAAAAGTTAGAGAGGGTTATGCCACAAAATGTGAATAGAAGAGGAGATCAAATTGTAATATGATGGACTCCAAGTTGTTGTGGTAGTTGCAATATTGCAACTAGATGAGAGCTACAAGGTGAATTGGGTCGGAAGACTTGTTAATGCTGTCCATATCATCTGTCCCCTATACACACTAGGAAGTAGAAACGGAAGTCTTGTATAAGTAGTCTATTTCTCCCTTAGATGATGTTAGAGATGTCGCGTGAATAAGGTTTTCTGTGTGAACAACATTTCTAACTCAAGAGGAGTTGGGTGATAACAAAGTTAAATAGTCATTGAAGTTTTCTTAATATGTTGTTCCCCCTTTTGACTCCAATGAGCCAGGAGACAAGCAATAAATTGGCCATTTGTGGAGGGGTAAGGTGAGTTGAGTCAGAAGACCCGTTAACGCTATCCACATCACCTCTCAGTCTGTTTCTCTCCTAGTGTTCTTCATCTATCTCTCGTCTTCTTCTTCCTTGTTCCCTCCACTATTATCCTCTATCATTATTTTCCCCCTCTCCCTATTGATTCTAATTCTTCTCCTATCATCAACTAACCATGAAAAATAGTTGCATTTTCGAGTCTTAACAAAAGTCATGCATTTCTTATATGATATCGGGCTTCAATAAGGAAACAAGCATTTTTCTTCCTATTTTAACTAGCAATTGCTCTGTGAGCTAACATTCTAATCTCATGCATGGTGTGGTTAGAGGTGACAAAATTTAGCATGGCATGAAAAGACTATACTTAAGTAGGTGCTTTTGAGTCACTTGAGAGATCATATTGTGCTAATACTGCAAGAAAATAAATCATATTGTGCCGGCACGACTTAAAAAAAAATTATGTAAACCAGTTCAAAAATATGAAAATAAATTTTACAATAAAAATAAAATTATAAAATTTTTTAAAAGTGATTAATTATACATGTATAATTATATTTTAATAGTTATTTCAATATTTTATTTAAATTAATACAAAATTTAAATTAATCAGACAATTATATTATAAAATTATTTTGAAATTTAAATTACTTAAAATTATTTTTAAAAATCAATTTTTTTGTGTAATTAGTACCTAGCCTAGGCCTTTTGAAGCACGGAAAATTCGTGCTTGGGACAGGATTTTCAGATTGCATGAGATGGTGGTAGATTTGTGCCATGCCAGTATGGCCCAAAAACTCTATGTCAACCCGAATTGCTAGCTCCAGATGTGATGTGAGTTTACACGATAACTTGCTTTGGTAGAATGTATAATTTCTCATTTAATAAAGAGTTATTATTTATTCCTATACGTTTGACATATCGGCCTCCTCATATCTATCCTCTTCTGTACACTCCAATTATATATAAAATTGACATGATATCAAAGTCAAGCCAATCCTCACAAGTTCATTTTGTGAACTATAGTCCAAGGAAAATTTAAACTTTTGAAGATAGGCAGAAATTGCTATACCAATATGATATCAAATGAATGATAGAACATAAAAAGTGATATGTTATATGCTCGAGACATAAAACAACTTAAATATGAAATGTGATGGCTATTACACTGTAATATAAAATTGTTGAAATACAAAACACGATAACCACTTAATCCACAAGATATATACATACATATATATATATATATAAAAGGCCATAACTACATGGTCAGGGTCGATAAGCATATCACTTTTCTTGTTGGTATATAAAATGCGTGTTGATGCCTTTCCATTAGAGATCAAGATTCAAGATGAGCATTTTAGATATGAGGTGCTTATGTCCAGGGGAAGTATTGAGATTTGAACTTTTGTAATTCGGAAAGAACCTTTTAAATATTGAATAAATAATGTTATTTAAATATTAGAGATAATTATATTTTATTATTTCCTTATTTCCTTCTATAGCTTAGGCTATAAAATTATAAATGGCCAAGTTGGCTATTATAATCTTCAAATAATTTAATAACTAACGATAATTTACTTTATTAACCTCCACGTATCTATCTTATTCTCTACTCTCCTTCAATTTTACATAAAATTTTACACTTTGGAAGAACAAGCTTAGAATTTGTTTTCTTCAATTTGTGAACTCCTCGGGAGAGAAGATCATCAAGACAATTTTAGGGTTCTCCGTGTTCCAAGCCTTTGTTCGTATATCTCTTCTTGTTGGGAACCGTTAGACTGCAAGGCCGAGATTTAGGAACACAAGGTCGAGCATCTCCAACTTCAATGCAAAAAGACTTCTATGTACGAGTCTCGAATTGATTATATATTTTATAGTGTCTCTGTATATGTGTTTATATATATATATATTATATATTATACCTATGGAAAAACGGTGAACATTATATAAATTTTCCACGATATGATAACACCATGAAGATACAGTACAAATTAAATGACTTCAATTGAATACGTCCGTAAAACACATTTTACCATGTTGTAGACATATATATATTTACCTTCTTAATATATTTATATAAGAGTTCTTAATGTTTAAGGATGATTATCGTAATTGACGACCGGGGATGCCTGTTTCTTGATCCTTGTTCTCATCGAAACTTTAGCTAATTGTTAATTATTGCTATATACATATATATGTGTGTATATATATATTGATGAAGGCATCATCCTAAACAAGGTGACAAGACAAGTGTTAGTTCATTTTCCCAGGGGCCAAACGAGGGAGGGACACTTAGCACGAGGGACCTGTCAGCATGGAAACCTATATCCAGTGGTCCAGTTGTTTCATTGATTTATTTCTAATGGTCGGGTTTCGAACTTTTTAATTCAATTTTTTTCAAATCTGGAAATCTTACTGACCACAAAAATACAAAGATCCGGTAAGCGAGAACTGCTAAGTGTAAATATCTCGGTGCATTGATAAGCCAAATAGTATATATTATAAATTGCTCTAATTTAATAGTTTAAAACTTACTTTTTTTAATGTTTTTATCCCTGATTAGGACTAATCAATGCACAAACAGAACTTATGTCTCATTTGGTACGTAAGGATGGAATCAGGATCAAAATGATCGTCATTCTTATCTCTATTCCATTTCTTGTGTGTGGTTGCAAAGAAAAAAAAAAGAATTGAGACGGACATTACAATTTTATTTGTTCCTCTCATTTCATTCTGTTGGTTTTTTTTCTTTTCCTTTTTTTTTACTGATGACTGAAAATATATTAATCAAAAGGAGCACAAGAAGGCTCAAAGATACAAAAGACCATCCTCCCTACCCAAAAACCTATTCCACCCAAAAGAGGTAAGATGATGTGCAGCTCGATTCTGGCTCCTACTGATCTATCTGATATCAAAATTAACAAAGTTTGTACTGAGATGACGAATGTACACCAAAATAGACTCAATTTCCCAGGGAAAATGTAATCTATTATTAAAAAAAAGAGAGAGAGAGTCCGCAATCAACATGCAATTGGTGAGGATGAACAAATTCTTCCATTTCCTATCCCGAGCAATACATTTGGCACGAAGGACAACTCTGGTTTCAGGTTGGAGGGCGGAAGATGTTGCCTCAGAGTGAAACCGTTGCAATAGCATGCTACTTTATGATTCGCAATATCAACACAGCAGGTCCGACCATTAGAATAAGCTGCATCAGAGTTAAAGATAATCCAGTCATTTGCTAAAAAGGCAGGAATATTCAGTTCCTTTGTCAGTTATGAGGGTTCCTGCAGAGGGTGGGGGTTGCTTTTATAGATGCTCCAGCGACCGAATGATCAACAAACAAAAGATTCAATCCATGAAGGAAATCATTGAGTTCTATGCTCAAGTTTGAAAATTTTGATCTGTTCCTTATATCCCAAAGATAGTACAGAATGAGGGATGATGCATACAACTGAAAGAGAGGTAGATCCTTGATTTTATTGACAAAATCTTCGGGGTGGTGAGGTTCTGAAAGAAACCACACGTTTGATATCTGTTCCAAGGAATGTAGTATCCCAGAATCCCCATTGCGAATGTCTCCAGGCAACACAATATATAGAAGAGGCAATAACCAAACAGGTGTGCCTCTCCATCGAAATTGGCTATATAAAGCGAAAGCGAGCATGGTTCCTTTTCTTGTGAGAACCACGGGAGATATTGATTTGCACATCTCCATGAGGAGATTTTGGAACGTTCATGTATTATAATTTTCCAAAGCGTTTTCATATTGCACTATTATTTGTTTGGTTTTCCAGTTTAGAAAACCTGTCCATTTAGTCAAACAGATAGAAGTTTTTCACAGAGAATTTGCTATAGGATTAGGTGACCAGATAAAAGTGTTGGACTCACCTGACTCGAGTGCAATTTTGTAATGTTGCTTACTGTCGATTCTGTGAAGAGGGAGTGGAGCTATTCCATATTCCATCTTCCATCTTCTGGCTCTTGCAGAATCAAGTTTGCCAATTTCATATCATAGTCAGTATTGACATTATGAAGCACAAGAAGTAGTGAATTTGGATTACCTAGGATCCAGGGATCATCAGTCCATGTCCTAGTGTTCACCCCATCCCCAATTTTAATTGCCATTCCTTTTCTTAATGTTTCTTTGCAGCTGTGGATACTTTTTCAGACAACAAAAGTTGTAGAACTAACTGTTCTATGTAATTCTCGAAAATTCCCATATTTGGTTAATAATATCCTTGAGGCCATGTTATAAGGTTTGGTGGCTGGAGTCCAAACTGTTTTTGAGAGTAAGGCTTTATCCATATCAGTAGCCCTTCGAAAGCCTAGTCCCCCATAAGATTTTGGCCTACACAACTTGGACCGGCTTATTGGTGCATAACAAGATCTACCATGCGTTTGCCCCCAAAAAATATTTCCCGCTGATACTATCAATTTTGTTCATAACTTTTTTCGGTAGTTGAAATAATTCATCGAGTAATTGGGAATGCTAGAGAGCACACAGTTAACCAATGTAATTCAATTATACTCTGAAAGCACTCTGAGGAGAAGACAACGTAATTCGTAATTCATGTTCCCATAGGAAACTTGAAAAGAAGTTTCAATTCTTATAATCGGTAAAATCGATTCACTCAACCGCATAATATTTATGAGAAATTTTTTTCAAAAAAAAATGATAGAAAAAACAAACGTATCGATCTTCAAATTTTGGTTTTTTTTAGTCGGTAAAAACATTGGTGTCTTATTAAATAGACTAAAATGGTGCATAGTCTTCCTCATAAAAAGAAAAAAAAATCCCAGACAAGCAGCCCATCCTAGTGCCCAGTTGGCACAGATCAAGAGCCTGAGCATTTTGGGTTCTTGGCATATCCTACTGCATGACCATGAACCAAAATAGTCTACAGAATAAACAAAATCCGGCACAGTGAACTTCTCATCACAGCAGATGAGGGACTCCATGCCAACCCTTATTTCTTGCAAGCAGAGCTGCTTCCAAAATTCTCCTTGCCTCGGCGCGCTGTTACGGCCATCAACTTTAATCCATAGTCGTGGGAACTCACCAATATGATGATGATCCCTAAAGCCAAAAATGTCTGACAATTTAGTTGCACCAATCACCGTTATTATCACTTTGTCGTGAAAATGTTCTAAAGTCATGCATATGACTAGAGATATTAAAAGGGTGATTCAGAGTTATTTAAAATGAGTTCTAAAATTGTTTGGCCAGTTATGCATTGAGCCTTTAAGTATAACGAGTTAGTCTAGTTGTGGACTGTGGTTTAAGAAATTATGAACCAGCCTAGAATTAGTGATAAATTGATTGTTTCTTGATTTGTGCCGGTTTGAATAGTCAATCATGACCATTTCTTTTTTTTTTTCAAATTATTTAAAATGAATAATTTTTTTAATTTTTTTAAAATTATACTAATAAAGAACTCACTATTGATGGCAAAGTTTTGGTAGTTGAGTCAGTTTCGTAATGATTCCAAATTGATTTAATGAAAAAATGTACTTGTTTGATTCTTGGTTTAACCTGTATATTTCTTTGATTTATCTCATAATTATCTCTCAACTCAATATGTGTTAGTTTAGGGGTAGTCCAGGCAAGTTTGTAGGTTTTGACGGGACAGTTTTGGATGAAACTGGCCCGTTCAGCATCTCTACACATGATTTAATTTCATTAATAAAATGAAAAATTACAAAGAAAAGAAAATGAGCCAAACCCCTGTCATGGTTGTTTCTGGACATGACCGGAGGCCATTGCCCTTAGAATGAGGTCGCCAAAACCTTCGATCTCATTAGTGGGGATGGTGTGGTGATACCGGCCGAGGCCACCGGCCAGAGATTTTATCTTATGGCTTTCTTGCCGAGAACAGCAACCTCCGACGGGAGATGGATTTTTAGTTTTTAATTTTCATTTATATCCAATGCATGATGACACGTGGTGGCACCAGCCAATGCTTTGGTAGTGGTAAGTAATATTCCGTCATGGCATATCGTTGGTCCAATTAAATTAGTAGATTTTTCAGTAACCAGTAAGTCTAGTTCATGCATAACGTTGATAGTTTTAAAAAACGTCAGTCATCGTAGTAGTAGTAATATATGAAGATGCAAGTGCATGGGTGGCTGGAAATGCATTCCTTAAGTTGATATTATGAATTCCATTGGAGATATGGATGCACAAAAAGTATCAAAGGACCAAATTTAACCACTAATAGAATTGAACCAAAAAAAAAATAATTTTGGACAAACTAGTTCTCATATAGTACAGTTTTTTAAGTTGAAGCAATATAATATAATTAGTTATTAAATTTAAACAGTTTGATTAATTAGTTCAAATTATAAAATCATATTTTAAAATAATATTTGAAATATTTTGAATATATCAAAAATAAAATATAAATATATTAGAAATATTCTTAAAAATAAAAAATAATTATATATAGGTTCTTTTATCATTGTATAACATGTTTTTTTTTATTATTTCATGCTAAATTTCATTCAAAATAAATCTACTACTATTAATCACATATTTAATATATTTTTAATTAAAATTTATATGATTTTAATGTTTTTTATTTATATATATTTTTATTTTCTTATATTTTGATGTCCACTTTATTTAGTTTCATTTTACTTTATATTTACTTTGTTAATTATTATTATTTTAATAAAAATAATTTAAATCACTTAATCAACCATAAAACTTAGTCAAAACAGTCATATTCGATGAATATATGATGATTATGGTGCGAGGAATAGTGCACAAATTGAATCTATCCACGGAGAGATTTAATTCGGTTTGGCATCCCTAACCGGAGATGCTCAATGGAGCTATCTATAGACATTAACTGAGAAGGGCGGGACTCCGTCAAAGAAATAGTCTGGGGGTAGTTTGTGCAATAGTAATTGTTTGAGGGGCAGATTCTGCAATTAACTTTCGACCGGGGCCTTAGAAAACAATATTGTGGGGCTCGTGGCTCGTCTCGTCATCAAACTGAAGGATTTTTTCAGACTGAGTTCCCAGCTCACTGGCTCTGCTGCGTTCTCAATAAGTCGCCGTAGGGTTTATGCAACGCCAGGGAGATGGGCGGCGCCACGCGGTTCCTGGTTCTCCTCAGTACTCCGTTTCCCCCTCGGACTACTTCTCTCCTCCGCTTTGCCCGACGCTGCCTTTCGCCTCTCTCTTCCCGCCCCTTCCTCCGCAAACCTACTGATTCATCGCACCGGTTGGAGTCATTTCGGGTAAATTCATCATCCTCGCAGCAGCTGCACTCTCAAGCTGTCACCATCAGAGATGACCAATTCTCCGAATGTGCTCCAACCAAGCCCGCCGGAATTCAGCATCCGTGGCCTGAGTGGCTCCACCTTCTCGAAAATCTCTCCGCTGGAGGATACTTGAGGGGAGAATCCAGCGCGACCTCTACAGAGGTTGAGTACGAGGATGAGTATGCTGCAGGCGTCTCTTTGCAGGAGGATTTCCTCAGTGCTGCTAAGGCTTGCTTCTCTTTTGCACGTGACCGACCGCATCTCTTAACGTCTGGCATCTTATCCCGATCGTTATTTTCCTTTGTTTTGTTTTGAAGATGGTGATTCTGAGCTGAATATAGGTAATTGCAGAGCGCTTCCGAGGAATGATGTCGAGATTGTTGTTAACAACGGAACGCCATTTCTGTTCAAGAATCCTGATGACTCGATAAGGCGAATAAGATCGTTTCTGAATGGCAATGAGGTAACCTTAAATATTTCACCTTTCTTGAGTCTGTGCTTTCGAAATAGTTGAAGGGTCTGTTAGTTGTCATTCTTGTAGTGTATCCATTGATCGTTTATCTTTAATAAACCGAGTTATGAGCTTCCATTTTAGCAAGCTGTTCTGCAGATATGGCATCTGCTAATTGCTGGTGAGTGGTGAAAACTTGAGTTTCTTAGCTTATAAATTCAATGCATGAGTAAACTGTCTAGGCAGTGAGAGACACTCTATTGACCGTCCCTTCCTCATTACATGGGTCTGGTTCCATACGCACTGATGCAACTCAGTAATCTTCAGTCAACAGGATGAAGATTTAATCAGTCATGCTGCCCTACCTTAATAACAGTTTGCACATCACTCCATGGTCTGAGAGCATTTTCGAGATTGTAAAGATTAACTTGCTGTAGTTTCTTACACCACAAGTTCATGATCATAATTTGCAATTAATATGTTGTTGATCTTAAGGATTTGGCATGATTACCGACTCATCATGATGATCCAGTAGCTCCATCTCTGAAACTTTTCAAGATAGTTGCTGTATGATTCATATCTTTACATGCCATCTTATATTTCATGTATTTTTTTTTGTTACTTGTTGCATAGGTGGTGGATTCCGATAAACCACGAACCATTGATTTAATGAGATTCATATTGAGTTATGCCAGCAACCCCATGATGAATGGTGCAGCTAATTTTAGTAATCAGGAACTTGTTGCATCATCTGTCAGGAACCTGATAAGCGAGTTTGTCAAGCTGAGCTCCACTGATTTTAGGACTAAATGTGGCAATCCTAGTCAGAATCAGTTTACTGGTACATATGGCCAATCATCAAGGTTCCGTGGACAAAATATTGAAATGAAAAGAGGGGATTGGATCTGCCCAAGGCAAGTCCTGTTTTTTCCTAATACGAACTTTCAGATGGTAACTTCAAACAAAAATAACCATTAACAAACTGGAATTTCAATTTCTGTTTAACTTAACAGGTGTAATTTCATGAATTTCGCAAGAAACATGAAATGCCTTCAATGTGAGGAAGCACGGCCCAAGAGGCAGCTGACAGGCGGGGAGTGGGGATGTCCACAGTAATCATGCTTTAGCTTCTATGCAGCTCTCTGATATATTTAATATAGTTTTTATCAGATGATCTAAAAGATACATTCTTTGTATGTTAGATGCAAGTTTCTCAATAATGGAAGAAACATGGCCTGCTTAAGATGTGACTGCAAACATCCTGGAGGATTCTCACCTGTTGGCTCGGGCTACAGTTCTGGGAATAGTGCAGACAGGGCTGATATTGAGAGGAGGCTAGCTGCCAATGAAGAGAAGGCACAGCGTTGGTTTAGCAAAGTTTCCCAGCTTGATAGCACTTCCGATTTGAACAGTGCTATTGCTGATGAAGATTTTCCTGAAATTATGCCATTGAGGAAAGGTGTTAATAGATTTGTTGTGAGTACTAGGAAGACACCTTTGGAGAGGAGGTTGGCTAATGCCCGAAACTCAAGCACTAGTGGAACTGTTCCAAGTAGTGATTCCCGAACAGGGAATGTTGATAAGAATGCTGACTCATTACTCTCCAGAAGGCTAGATGACATAATGGGCCATAAATCTGATGATAAAATGAATTCTGTTGTCTGGAACGATGTAGCAAGAGACAGTACACCTCCATATCCAAACGCTCCTCCTTCTCAGCAAGGAGACCCTCGAGGAAACAGCTCCAGTTATGTTCCATTTGTACCTCTACCAGCAGATATGTTTGCAAAGAAACCTGAAAATCCAGCAATAGAGGATGGGAAAGCAGTGGAAGAGAAGGTTTCTCTCAGTTCATATTCTAAGGGACAAATCTCTGTTGCTGTTAACAGTCACAGTAATGTTTCAGAAGATAAAGATAGAGAACAGGAAGAAAAATCGGAGAGATGGTTCAAGAGAATTGCTGAGTTGCATGATTCGCAAGATCTGACAAGTGCCATCTCTGATGAAGACTTCCCTGAAATCATGCCCTTGCGCAAGGGCGAAAATCAGTTTGTGGTCAGCAAGAAGAAAGACCGTTCTCTGACTTCTCCAGTTTACAAGAGGCGTGCTGCAATGGAGCAGGCAAGCAACTACAACTCCAACTACGTGCCTTTTGTCCCATTTCCACCTGACTATTTTGCAAAAAAGGAAGCCCAACAGTCCAAATTTGGAAATTCTATTGATAAAGCTACCAATGGAATTTCATCAGCTTCAACTAATCACCAAGAGCAAAAGAATGAAAACCCAGAACCCAGTTCAGGAAATTGGAATGGGAAATCATCTGTAGGGAGTGCTATTAATCCACCAGGCAGTGTTGAGAATTCTACCCAAGAACTTGGCGCTTCTCAAACAAGTTCAGATAATACCAATACAAATGGAAAAATGGGGACAGATATGATGCGTAGTTCAGCCCAACAACCAAAAAGTTATAGCTGGAGCGGGAAGAGCTTAGAGGGATCAGCAGTGAAAGAACCCAATCCATTGGACATGTCAGAGGAGGCAAAGGCAGAGAGGTGGTTCCGGCGAGTTGCCCAGATCAAGGACATATCTGAGCTAAGCCAAATTCCAGATGAAGACTTCCCGTCAATAATGCCAATGAGAAAAGGAGTGAACAGGTTTGTCGTGAGCAAGAGGAAAACACCGTTGGAGAGAAGGCTAACTTCTTCCCAGTACAGAAGGAATCTCCCAGTTGTGAGCTCTGATCCAATAAAGGACAATGAAAGTGACTGAACTTAGTTAAAGTTGCGCTTTCCTGTTAGCTTTTGTAATTTACGATGGGGAAAGGAATTGTCTAAAGTTGGTCAATTTTGTCACTGACATTTATTTACAATCTCAAACCAATAATATGTATCTTGTTTAGTACAGTGTTCTGGGCTGATTGAATCGATGGATGAGTTGCATTCTGTTCTATTCCCGTTTGCCATAAATTTGAGTTTTGGCGAATCAAAAGCTTGAGTTTAATTCATGTTCTCATTCATTCCTGACGTTTAGGATTCAAATGGTTTATGGTTTGTGTAAGGTCGAGTTTGTTATAACGCTCGGCCCTAGTGTAACTGGTCTCTGCTGTAACAGGTTTGCACGGTCCCATTCTTAGTTCCTTCTGTTTTATTCCTGCTGAATAGTCCCATTTTTAGCTCTCATGTCACTCTATCAGGCGCCTCTTTCATCTACCGAGCAGCTCTCTCTCAGTTTCTTTCCTTCTGGTTATCTCTCCATGATTCCTGGAAATTTCCTCGGAAAAAGGGTGGGAAGATCTGCAGAAATCACCTTCTTTCTTCTAACAGCTCTCTTTTCCTAGACTGCACAGATTGTATCTTGTGCCCGGTGTACAGATCACATGACCTGTTCTTCAAAGGGGAAGCCCTCTCCTCGCTACTGTGCCCATGAAGGAGATCAGTGAGATATGTTTAACGGGGACATGGGATAGGGTGATATGCAGTTACAGTTAGCTTTCGGCTGTAGATTATTAATGTCCGCACTTACTGTAAGATTATATGTCACAAGCAGCAGATGCTGTAGTAGTCCTGCAGTGTTCATCGGTCAGAGGGTTCTTTCTTCAATGTGACATTTTCTCAAGGAACAACTCTTTTCAGATTGGATTGTCTGTTGGCCCGTGCTTCTTCAGCAAATCTTCAAATGCAGGCAGATTTCAGAAACAGGAGCCGAGCAAGTAAGGATCACTTCCTTCTCTTGCTTTTCTTTGTTGCTGAATCAGCTTAGCACCGGAGAGCGTCAAATACATTGAGTAGCTCTTTGGACACTGCTGGGCCTGGTGTTATGGATACATTACAGTATATTTTCCTTATAGTAATTTACCATCCTCCAGCATATGCTGTTCAATCTTGAAGGTAAAGACTACTGATTGTTTTGTGATATCCCTTGCAGATGCTATTGGATACTCAGCCACAAGGATGACTCTTCTTGCTATTGCTTTTCTGGGAAGAAAGGCGATCTCATCGCATTCCATTCTTTCTGTCTTCTTATTTGTTTCCAGTCTGTGCAATATCATTCTTGAAAGGCCACAATTGTTGGCCGATTCCCTTAACATTTGCACTTTTCATTGCCTGGGCCGAGACCAGATACTGCTTGCTCCCTGATGTTTGAAAGCTGTGAGATGTGCAAAGCGGAAGTACTTCTCGAGGTTTCCTTCATATTCTTAGTTTTAAATTTGTGCTAGGCCCTCAATTTCAAGCAACTGATGGCTTTTGAACTGAATTCAATTTTGATGCATATTCACTGTGTTGTTACCGCATGGAACAACAATGGAGAGTTTCGGGTGTCCTTGAGCTTAAGGTTGTTTCTACTCGGCTCTCCTGTTGCTGCATGAACTTGGTCAAGAAGTCCGTCGGCTTCAACCATTTTGAAGATTGCCTGGTGGCGTGTTGCCGGGATGGAAGAAGGTTGATGAGCAAAGCATGCCAGACTATATCAATTAACATGGACCCGAGCTTCCTCGGGCTCCTTTTTCTACCACATCAGTATTCCTTAGCTTCTGCCCCTCCTGGCCCAGCCCATCATGCATCACTCGGTGCTGCATCAGCGAGTTTCATTGCTCCAGGCAAGGATGGGTTTGTTCGGTTTGTTCCTACTAAAAAAAATGATACCAAGAATCATTCTGGCTCATGAAAAATCCTGTTCTGGGTGCAGTTTTTTTGGGCCCGGTTTTTAATAAAAATTTCATTTAGAACATTATTATTTAGAATGGACTAAAACGTGGAAAGAAAATTCATAAAATAATTGAAAATAAATTCTTCTAAATTCATACTAAAAGTCTAAATAAAGTAAAATTTAAGTATGTAATTTTTTTATATAAACCGCCAATATTTAGTTAGATTTTATCAAACTAACTAATCCGAATCGCCTCGAATCGGCTCACTTAAAGGGTTAAGAGCTCCCCGCTGTAGGTGAGATTTGAACTCGAGTCCTCCCATTTGAATAATGAATGTCGAACCACTCGATCACGTCCACCGTGGATAATTTAAATATGTAATTAATGAGTAGAATCATGAAAAGTGAATATTTGGTATATAATTATAATTAAAAAAATAAATTTCTAAATATAACCGTGGAATCCATATTTGGTCTCGGCCATGCCGGTTTTTCTGATTTGGTGCCCGACTTTTCCTGTGGTTTTTCTTTATCTAAAAAATAACCTAAATTTCATGTAAAGTGACTAAAGTCTCAAAAGTCCGATCAATTTCTTTTGGTTCTCGATTTTTCAATTTTGTTTTCCATTTCACCCCCCAGTGCTGACACCTCGGCAAGAGGCGCTGCCTCCACAGGGTTCAAGAGGTTCCACGGAGGACGGGCCTTCCCTGGAAAAGCTTGACAAACACATAAAATCAGGAAATGTGAGAATTAGTGTTTCTTGAACTTCAAAGACCCGAAAAAGAAAATTTAACTATGTAGTTCCGAATTACGAACCTGGCATATTCAAATCGGAAGAAGTCTAACGTTCAAGCTACGAGAGAAGAAGCCCTTGTTAAATCTTCTGTGACTGCAGACCATCAAACACTTTCAGTTTCAAAGTCATGTTGGTAGGGAGTCGACGACCGCCTTCACTCCGTAATCTCCTCTCCAATCACCTGTGAGAGGGAAAATCGGATACTTAAAAGTCAGAATTGAATCGTATATGGAATATAATGAAGTATAAATATATATATATATAAGAAATACATCTCCATGAGATATGTCCTCTGTTGTGTGCGTGGAGGAGAAAAGAAACAATGGTTCTCGGCCTCTGGGAGATGAGACGTTAAGAGTGTAAAGAAATGGACCCAAAATCCCCCCTCTTGGAGTGATGGTTTTTCCCTTTTTATATGTGAATGGGCGAGCGGTTATATTGCCTTAATGACTGGTTAATGGCCCTCAATTAGGACCAGAAAGTTATGGTGCATTAAATAAGTCTCATTGCATTTAATGACGAGATCGTAACCGTTAGAAGCCTACCTACCTCTATGATATGTAACGAAGTTCGTTGTTAGTCCACTGAGTAATGGATGACACCAAGGACAGCTCTTACACCCCAAGAGCAGTTATTACCCGTGATGCTTCGTTTTTGATGGTAGGGCAGGAGGTGGAGGAGCGGCCAAGAAAACACAATCGCTACAGTTACAACAGCACGGTACAAAAGGGAACTAGCCTTGTCTCCATTGCAAGCGGAGGCGAAGGCGGAGGCGGAGGCGGAGGCTGTGCTGGTTGCCTCTGAAATTGCCAAGATACGGAAATGGAGAGGAGATTTGCTACTCTCGGACTGCAAGCCTTTGTGTGATGTGGATGTGGTTAATGGCAACGTAGGAATATACCAATGGGAGGTTTCATACGAAGTCAGCGACATCCGATCCAATTTGTCTGTCTTTGATGCTTATGAAGTTAGATGGATCCATAGGGATATGAATTTTGAGGCTCATCCGCTTGCTCGATTAGGAAGGCAGTCTAATGATCGGGGATTGCATCATGTTGACAATTTTGATTGTACAATACAACTCTCTACTACTTTCTGAAGAATAAAATGAATGACTTTTAAACTTCGGCCGAAGTTTCAGTTTCAGCCGTTGCAGCCGTGTGAGATGTCCGACAGGAGGGTCCAGTTCGGGAAGTTCTCGGTCCCTCCACACTGGTACTCGCCTCTGAATAAGGTGTGGATGGAAATCTCGATGCCTGTCTAGGAGCATATGAAGATAGACATCCTCATGAATGCACAAGGTGGAGCAGAAGATGAGGTCTGACACCCCTGGTATCGGCAACCTGCGAAAGTGTGCTGACTTCATCCACGCCTTCATGCTCGGTTTCGACATTGTGGACACCGTTGCTCTCCTTCATCTTGACAAGCTATACGTTGAGTCCTTCAAGATCAAGGATGTGAATGAAGACCCCCTGAGGCAAGCACCTCCCCCGGGCTATCGGGCGGCTCTCTGGGAAAGGAGGCAAGACAAAGTTTGCCATCAAGAACGCAACCAGGACCAGGATCATCATTGCCGACATGAAGATCCACATACTCGGCTCGTTTGCAAACATTAAGGTTGCAAGGAATTCACTCTGCAGCTTAATATTGGGATCACCCGCCGGGAAGCTTTACTCCAAGCTCAGAACTGTCACTGCTTGATAGATTCCATGTTTCAATTAAGCCCGATATGTTCATGTTTGGCCTCCAGTGAGAGCTCGAGATATACAAAGGAATGAACTACGGGTGGCGATGAATTATGTGCCTCAAAGTAATGGTCTTGATTCTGTTGGCGATTGCTGTGTAGTTCGAGATTGAAGCTTCTGTGAGAATTCCGCTCCACCTTAGTAAGCAGCTTTTCTTCCAAATTCATGCTTGGCTTTCCGAGATCGATAATTGTGCACGGGAAGATGACCGATCAAAAGTGCACGAGAAGATGATAGTAATGATCCAACTGGGCGCTCTGGTCACTGTTTACTTCATAAAGCATGAGTTTGTTTTTTTTATTTCCTGACCAACGTGGCTAGCTGCATGTTACAGAACTTGAACAAGACTTGTTTGGGATGTAGTAGCAGGATTTACGGGCGAAAGTGCAACGGGTTTGGTTTCGGTTTGGTTACTAACTTTGATGATAACTTTTTTATCCGTCTCTTTCACCATTTCCATGATATCCCAATCAAGATTATCTTTAAATCTCTACAAATAATTCTTTACAAGCCATTTAGCTGTTGCTTGCTGGTTTCTAGCATTCACCGGACACTTCTTAGCATCCTTCCTTCGAATCCAGCTCCCACATATTCTCCAATGGGCAAGGACACTTCTTAGCACACCTTCCCTCCATCTTTTCTGCGGACTTTGTACAATTTGATAGTCCTTCCATTCTTAATAACATAATCATGTACAACTTTCTTGAATTGCTCAGATAATTCAAACTGGTATTCAACCAAAGCAATTCATCCCCCTTGCCTTACCCTTCTCCTTCCCCTTACTTTGTCCTCCTTCATCATCACTTGTATGCGGTGTTGAAACTTCATCACTAGATGAATCATATTCACTAGCTACATTTCCCGATAATGCAAGATCAAGGGGGTTGGTCTTAATCTTCGCTGCATAAGTTGAAAGGACAGGATTTGGTTCAAAATCATATGGGCATAAATAGACAACCAAGGGGAAAAAAAAAAGTGACTTGCTACTTAGACCACTTGCCTAACTACGAACTCGAAGACTAATCCACATAATAACTCATCTAGGTCAATGGGAAATTTGAATCACTAAACTAAAGAGTTACTTCAACAAAGTAAGGTTTCACAAGAGGAAAAGATAAATTATTACCTCAAAAGGAGAATACACTTTGTATTCAAATGATTTAATGTCAGAAAACTTATTTACATATTGAATGAGAACAAATATGTATAGATGCGTGGGGATAAATTGTTTTCTAAAATACTAGATAGCAATCAGCTAAAAATATTCTACTTACTCTCACTATACAAATTCCAAATTAGGAAACTCTATAAATATAAAAAACTACTTCATTTGATTATAACAACTAATTATAAACTTATTTATTATTCTAGTAGTCACAAATCATGCAAATTGGTCAAGTTCCTTGTTTATAAGCCAAGCAGCTCCGGTTGGCCTTGGGCTTAAAAAAAGGAAGACAAAGGCCTCATTCGTATTGGTTTTCAGTCTTTGGGTCAAATATCTATTAGTAAAGACACTAATAACTTCTTATGATCTCTTCATCGAGCCTTCTCCATCCAAGATTAAATCCTTCTCTAGCTGGGTCAAATCTTTTGTGTCAAATTTTCCATTGTCCTCATCAGTCCCTATCCTGTACTTAGATTCAACATAACTCTATTCATCTTGCTCCCCATCTCCTTTACTTCTAGACCTTATATTAGCATACCATACACTACCAACCTCTTTACGACCATAAGACACTTCAATATAAACATGGATAGAACCATGTTTTACCCCAGGTTCAATCATTCTAACAATTTCATTATCTTCTTTTATCTTAACTAAACCAATAGCAAAGTTTTGGGTAGGAACCTCATACAAATCTTTTGAAACATTATTGATACCTAAGGAGGATATCAAATTATTTTTATCTATCTAGGATAAGAGGATAAAATAGCATCTTCCCACCATGACATAGATGGAGCTCGAAATTGTGTCCATTTTGATCAAATAATAATAAAAGTATTATCAGAACAATATGCATATATTGATGTGATTACTTTAAGAAGTACAAGAAAAATTGATTTTTTTTCCACTCATGCAAGAAGAAGACAAGATGTAGTACTAAAAAAATGGGGACCACAAATAATCAGTAGTAGACCACAACTACCAGTCAACTTTAAGTTGTGACCATATACAAACTTCTGTCCTCTATTTGTTGTCAGTGTGCCCCTAGGTTTTCACAACATCGCTCAATAAAGAAGAAGGTAGAGTCAATTTCTTTGATGCTTTGGGCCAAAATGAAGACAATGTCAAGGAAGATTCACTTATTTGATTTGTGGATTTAGGGCCATTGACTTCAGAAGGAAGGAAGATCAACTAGCTTTCAAGGGGGGGATTAGGAAAAAAATGCAGACAAAAAGGAGGAAAATGTGTAAAATTGTCCTACAGCGCTTCGAATGTAGGTATGGTAACACCACCTCATCAAGACATTAGATACATAAGCTACAATTAAGTATCACCTAGGATTTTCAGCTAAGTCTGGATGGAAAAGTGAATTATGTGCCAAAGGGAATGAAGAAATGAAAGTTCATTGCTTTTTAGGTTAGGCGAAAAGCACATTTACATTAATTTATTCTATATAAATCAAGTTTACCTTTTCCCATTATGACTTTCCCCTTTCCCAATATCTCTCCCCTTTCTTTTTCTACTAGAAGCATTATTCTTCTATTTCAACAAGGAACAAGACCAAGTATTATCTTTTTGTGGCTCCTCAAAGCCAACCAATGACATAATTGGAGAGTTAAATGAACATTGAAGTAATGTGTGCCTAGGTGAGTTGGAGATATAATGTTGGTGCTACTAGTCACTCAAATTAAGTAAAATAGGATTTTAGCGGCTGGGAGCCCAAATCAAAGGTTTTTGAGCAAATTTCATTCTTCTAATTTTTCTATTGTAGCTCAATTAGCATGAGATTGAATTGTCGTTGAAGAAAGGTATTAATAAAAGTTTACGTGTCCCAACATTTGTTTAATTGTTCTTTGTCTTTTTAAATCCTCGATACAATACATATAAATGTCTTGAGTGATTCTTCATTTGGTTTGTTTCAGGACATTTAAGAAAGATGAAGTAACACGGAATTCAAAAATGTTGTCATATTGGTTACTGAATACTCATACTATCTCATGATACTTTTTCTAGCATGATAAGTGCCTAAAAATTGTAGAAGTTACTTAATCCAATTAGAATACAATATAGTGTGTTAGGTGTAATGATTCTACCTCATAGGAAAGTCAGTTGTCATGTCCATGGTTAGAAATATTAGTGTAATTGTCTCATTTAAAATTTGCACATATACAATACTAACATTAAGTGAATGCTAAATTGCTTAAATGAAGTAGCTAGATTCATATTAGGCGAATTAATTGATATTTTAGATTTGGCATACTGTATAAATAAGACAACTTGAGCAAATTCTGAAATAGAAGACATGGTTGTTGAGTGGGAGCTTGATGAGTGAGTGAAATTATTTTGATGAACATATTAATTTACAAGATGAATCTGCCACAATGGGATTGACAAATTAGAAGATTCAAAAGGAGATCCATCTTTTTTTTATTATAAATATTTGTAGCATAGATTTTTTTAGTGGGAGGAATAGGATTTGGTAGGTAACACTTTGTGAGAAGTAAATATTCAATATATATTAGGTGACGAATTTATTATTTAAAATCCAATTAGAAATTAACACATATAATTAAGTTTAAATTCAAAAAAATCCAAAAAAAACTAAGTAGAAGGTATATTGTTTTTTCTATAAAAAATACATAAAGAACTTGTTATGTGTTACGCGTTGAACATTTGGTAAGCTTATGTAGAGTCATACATCACATTCGAAAAGACTTGTAGATAAGAATAAATTGAGCAATTATGTATTGACTGAAAGAAACTTGTAACTATCATTCAAAATATGACTACCAAATTCGACCTATTGCTAAGAGCCTGTAAATGCAACACGTATATGATCGAACTTGTATTCATGAGTCACAATATTTCGTAATAATGCTACATTTGATAAGATAGATTAGGAAATAATAGAATGGAATGAGAACCATATCATTTATTTCATAGTTTTAACCCTTTTTTTTATATCGATGGTGTATGACGTCGTAACAATCAACTAATTTATGGGATAATATATTATATGCCATGGGGCCTACCATTAATCTCCATATATCGACTTCCAATAGTTTCAAACTACAAACCTAATTTATTGTGTCATCAATTTATCAATGAGTTGATCTCTCGAAAACATTTCATAGTTTTAACTTAATTATATTTTAAAGAGTTCATATGTACTTTCCATTATATTAGTTTTTTTTTTTTGGTGTTGGGGGAGGGGATTGTGGGCATGATGATCTTCGTAGGGGAGTTGAGTGACTGACTCAGGTCGTTTAGCCAGTATACTAGCTAGGCTAGCATTAGGTCGAGCCAATTAGCTTCTATGTGATATCTCAAGATCCATGATACTAGGAAAGGAAATTCAAGTTGGAGGTGATGACCTAATTTAACCATTGGACATTCAAGCTAATCATCTAAAAAAGAAAGGATGCTATGAAGGGAAAATGGAGAGGAGTGAGAGCGAGTAGTTAATAGTTTTACCTTACTTTAAGGCTATTTATTATAAAGTCCAATAGTTTTCTTTGTCTATTATATTATTTTATCTTATCCTAACTCAATTGCACTAGAATAATTGCATTGTTGATTAAATAGGCCTAACAATCTATATCATCAATTAAAGATTGCACCCAAATGCAATTGAGTTTAGAGTATTAATCCCACCAATTGAATAGTGTAGTCAAAAGCATAGTTGTAGATGATTGGATGAACCAATAGTCTATGTACTTAGTTGGTTCTACAATAGAAACCTCTACATGGAGGGGGCCTGTGAAGATGAATACGAGAAGTAAGAGAGTTGCATTGACGAGGTTTATGATCCATGTCTAAGATAGTTGCATCTATAGTTTGGGTAGGGCCTAAGTAAAAAGATTTTATTTTTGAGAATTCAATTTATTATGGTTTCGGTTCCCATGTACAAGAGCCATGATTAGATAGAGAATACTTGTTTCATGCCATTGAATATTTCATAACCTCTTTGTTTAGAATTTAATTCTTATGCTATTTACACTATTAAACTACTATTAATTAGATGAGTTTTTTCTACCTTGAACTATCTATTATTTAGAAAAAAAATTTGCCATAACTAATTCGAATTTGAGCCAATCATCTCACTTAAGTTGTAATAGACAAATATAAAATTTTCATTTATAATGCTCGTAATGGACATATGGCTTAAAGGGAAGAAATGCTAAAACACCTCAATCAACTCATGTTGGTAATAACTAAATTAACTTTCATTCAACACATAATTACATGTGCTCAATGAGTTTATCATATCAAATTATTCAAATGTACTAGAGATTTTTACTATATATATAGAGAATTCTACTACAATATACCAAATTATGATAAAACAATTAAATTAAATGAATAAAATTATGAAATTTATGATGATTTTAACTAGTCATTATAGACAATGATGAACATATTTTAATAGGGTATGCATAACTTATGTCACAACACAGTTTTCAATAGAATTATGTTTCTGCATTCAACAAAGTAAGATCTTGAATTTTGGAACAAACCCTTTGTGATAGGTTTGAATCTCGTTGAAAATACAATACACCAAGCTTGCTCACCCCAAATCTAGAGGAACGGTTGAAGAGTATAGAGGAAAATCATGCACATCAATATGTGAGATTCAATGGGATTTGACTAATAAAGGAGAAAAAATTTAGCAATTATATGGTTAAATTTAATGAAGGAAGGTGAACAGGGAAAAAAATTAGGAGTCAAAAAAAGAAGAGGATGATATGATGATTATATTTGTTGTATGCCATATCAACATGTGTATTGGGAGGACATTGCTTTTACATTTGATGGATGCTTTTGAGCACATAATCATGATATTGTGTTAGGTAGTAGATGGGGACATATTATTCTAAATCAATTGGCAACCGAACTATGAAATGAAAATTCCATATAATGCTCCAAACTGTTAGCTGTTCATGAACTGTCTTCCGTGCTAAAACAAGGGGATCCAATAACCATGAAAGCTAGTTGGGCTCTCGATCTTAACAACTAATTATAAGCATGGCATTTTTCTTTTGATCTCATGCCTAGAGAGGTAATAACTCACACACAACCTGCTTAGATATCATACCAATTTTTCATTCACACTTATAAGAGGGTTGGACTCATACAACCCAAGAATTTCTAATTTGTTCAGGGTACCGAGAATCTTTTCTGTTCAATTTCAGAAAAGAAATTCTATTCCATACATCTATAAGTAATAATCTGAGCACAACTTTATTATTTTATTCCCGAGTAGAGCATGAGAAGGAGATAACAAGACGCCATTATTATGTTCGCGATGGCACCTCAAGGAGTCGTATGGAGATGTCATAATCTAACTAATTCCCATCCACGTTAAAAATCCTTATACAAATTTATTTGTAAGAAAATCTAATTAAATATCCAATTTTTCAAACCTTGTGAGTTATTAAAAATAAATTTCTAATGATTTAAATTACATGTAAATTCGAGAACAAATACATCAAGACAAGAGTGTGGGGACAGGACCCACGAACCACCATGCATCATTGGCACTCGGACTAGACCTCTTCAGGAGTACTAATATTCAAAATATCGCATCAAAATTAGAAATTTATCTTCAATTTTGACGATCTTCACTTGAGCAAGTATCACCATTTTGCCACTATACAAAATCTTGCCGATAAATTTAATGCTGCCTATTATCAATGATGATACTGAAGACTTAGTCCATCTTCTTTGCCCATATTTAGGGTTAGGGTGATAGGAAGAGGAAGGTGGAGAATTTACTAAATTGCCTATATCTTTTATTTTAAATAATTTAAATCTAAAGGCTATTTAGCAATTTTATGTGATGACCGAAGCCACCTCATCATTATTTGCCATGTACGCAATTTTAACATGTGACATCAACTTATTTGAAGGAAAAATTAATGTTGTGCCAAACGTGGTATAACATTTAAAGTTTAGTCACTTCAGGTCAATGAAAAAATTTGACTATGCCGAAATTGAGAAATATCCTCAAATTTGTGTTTTCTATTTGGCTATTAACCCTAAAATTTAATATGAATATTAGTATAAATAATTGGGTTATTTTGATAATAAATTTATTATGTTTAGTTATACAGATTAAATGGATTCCATTGTCTCCGCACGATATTTTTGACAAGGAGTGTTCCTTCCGGATTATGCTCACTTGCATCACAAATAGGTTGTGCACTGATCTACGACTTTTTAACACAAACTTGTTTAAATATTGTGCGATATGAATTGACAGGCCTACTTCATAGAGTCAAGTATTTCTTATATATAAGACAAAGTCGGATGTAGGAACAATCTCTTAATCAGTACACAAAATCTCGTAGAATATAATAAATATACATCGCAATCACCCATTTAAATCATATGTATTCCCATATGTCTTAGCATCCCCGATTTTCTCCTATAGTGTTCGACACCACTCCTCATTCAACCTCTCCTCTAATAATTTTTTTTCCTTATTATTACTGCTTTGGATCTGAACTTGTATTTGGTTGGAGTGAAAGGAGATGAGTCAAGAAGAAGAGAAATGGAGATGAAGTTCCCTCTATTAAGAATTACCCAAATAATATCAAAATTTCCCCTCCATTTCCTTCCTTTCGTTTCCGCTCGTCTCATCTCGACCACACAAGGGAGAAGTGGATTATGGACCTTTAGTATCCATGAAAAGGCTTTTTATGTAAGGATTATACCGTGTGTCCAATAAAAAATTGAGAAATATTAATTTTTAATTATTAAAAAGATTAAATAAACTCTAAAATGAGTTCCGTGAACTCTAAAAGAAATGTAACTATTACATAAAAAATGAAAAAAAAAAAAGATAACATTGTACTTACATAATGTAATCATTGTATAAAATTTACGATCCACACATGCATACACCAAAATAAATGCTACGTTAGGTAAGTACCAATGGAAAATGTAGCTAATTTAAGAGCAGTATTTTATGTAACAGTAGCACAATGTGGCATGTTGATATGGTCTCATGGTTTAATAAAAAAAAATCAACAAATGTTAATTTCTTAGTTATTAAAAAATAAAAAAAATATTAAATAGATCTTTAAAAGATTTTAAACAGTAAAAAAAAGTAACAATTAGATAAAGAACGAAAAAAATAATATGATGACATACTACAACTCGATATATATACCAAAATTTTATTACAGTATTATATGATGCCAACTCACTATGAAATGGTCTATGCTCTCTCTCTCTGTCTCCCCACTCCTTATGGACTTGAGATCATTCCACCATACCACAGAAAGTTTTGTCTCCATGCAGAATTATCAAATTGATGTGGGGGGGTTCATGACATGTCCAACTCAGTCCACAGTCGCATCACAAAGCTGGACCAGCATTTAATCTCCGGTACCCATTAATTTCATTTTCTCCTTGAATTGATGGCTCTGCAGATAAATGCGGTCTGCAAGTTAACTTGAAGGCTTCCGGTGTGATTTTAATTAACAATGTCTGGCGGCGGGATGGAGAAGAGGCTGCTCGGAGGAGCAAGCCCGGCAGAGCCCAAAGAGGACGGCAGCCTCCTTGGAAGAGTTTGGGCTGAATCCAAGAAGATATGGAGGGTCACGTTCCCGGCTATGTTGGCCCGAGTCACGAACTTCGGGATCTTGGTGGTCACTCAGGCATTCATCGGTCATATTGGATCGATGGAGCTGGCTGCCTATGCCCTCATTCAGATCATCGGAGTTCGCTTTGTCAACGGAATCCTCGTAAGGCTCGTTTCCCATTCCATCACTCTATACAGGGTCTCCGTCGATGATATCATTTCACAGGTTTCGATGAAAAGCAATAGTTTGACCATCCGTGCACTCTATTTCAATTGATCTATATCGGTCATTCACGTTCTTTTAATACAGCTTGGAATGTCAAGTGCAACTGAAACGCTATGCGGCCAAGCCTTCGGAGCCGAGCAGTACCACATGCTTGGCATCTACCTGCAGAGATCATGGATCATCAACCTTGTCGTCGCAACATTTATGCTTCCCATATTCATCTTCACAGCCCCGATCTTCAAGCTCCTCCATGAAGAGGGTGACATTGCAGACACTGCAGGGTACATAGCCTATTGGTTCATCCCGATTCTCTACGACCTGGTCTTCTACTTCTCCATCCAACAGTTCTTGCAGAGCCAGCTAAAGAACATGGTAATCGGTTGGCTCTCCTCAATCTCGCTCGTTCTCCACGTGCTCCTGTCGTGGCTCTTTGTCACTGTCCTCGACTGGGGAATCCCAGGCGCGATGAGCGCTATGATAGTGTCTTACGGGTTCCTGGTTATCGGGGGGTTTGTATACATCTTTGGAGGGTGGTGCCCTGATACCTGGAAAGGTTTCACTATGGCTGCCTTTGCAGATCTGTGGCCGGTCATAAAGCTCTCGGTTTCTTCCGGAGTGATGCTTTGGTAAGCAGGCTCACTTCAGTTGCTGATCCCTCCGATTTTAACCATTTGGTTTTCCAGATTTCTGTGACCTTGTTTTCAATAACTGGAGACAGCTTGGAGCTTTGGTATAATGCGGTTTTAGTTCTACTGGCTGGATATGTTAAGAACTCATCTGTCGCAATAGCTGCGTTCTCTATCTGGTAAGAAGATTATGATGCTACTAGCCCGGATTTTTACATTACCGAGTAAGAAATTAATTAATTTCTTCCTTTTCAGTCTGAACATCATGTTATGGGAATTCATGATGTGCCTCGGGTTCCTCAGCGGCGCGGTGTAATTGTCGAGTCCTCATACCCTTGCTATCTACTTCTTGGATATGACCTACATGATCTTTCACGAGTTTCATTGTCTCGTCTGTTCGCAGTGTTCGGGTCTCAAATGAACTGGGTCGAGGGGATGTGAAAGCTGTAAAGTTTTCCATCAAAGTCATATTATGCACATCGATCAGCATCGGAGTCATCATATGGATTCTGTGCCTTGTCTTCGGCCGTCAGATTGCCCACGTATTCACAAGCAAGGAGGAAGTTGTGGAAGAGGTCGCCAGCCTCTCGTCCTTGCTTGCCTTCTCCATTCTGCTCAACAGCGTTCAGCCAATCCTCACAGGTGAAAATTGCTGCAGATGGAATTGTTTCTCGGATGAACTCTTCGATCTAGAGACTCGCTCATTGGAGGATCTTGAAGATGAATTGTTTATTGCATTGCAGGGGTAGCAGTTGGAGCTGGGAGGCAGACAATGGTGGCTTATGTCAATGTTGGCTGCTACTATGCAATTGGAGTGCCTCTAGGAATCGTGCTAGGTTATGTTGCCCATCTACGAATCCAGGTAAATAGGGGTCGGCGAAAGCGTTTCTGAATTGCGATGTTTCGTTCAGGCAGCTTGGGACTACGTCTCGGCCCAATAACTGCTCACATGGCCTTGAGCCTCGGGTATATGGGACCCCTAAACATCACGTCCATCCATAAAGAATCAGCTTCCTTAGCATAGACAAATTATATGACATCTACTTTGGATTTCGTTTCATGCTGCGGGAAAACAAGTAAGTTCTTTGACGATTTTGCAGGGCATATGGATCGGGATGCTAGTAGGAGTAGCAACACAGACGATGGTGCTCATCTTCATCACCTACAGAACCGACTGGGATGAGCAGGTATCCAGAATGATTCTGGGAACCAAAATCAATGTTTTTCTCCAAACGCTGGTATCCATGGCATATGATGGTATTGTTACAGTTCAGTGACGGGAACTCTTCTTGCCAACTCATGATAGGTAATCAAAGCGTCAGAGCGACTTAACAGATGGTTTCGACAAGATGGGGAAGACGGCGTCACCAGTTCTACGAGGGAAAGACTCGTGCAGAACAATTAATGAGAACTTTGAATTCGCGTGTACCCGGTAGACCCGGCAAAATTCGGCACGGCCCGATAGCCCGATTAGAGATATTTAAATAAAAATAATACACAATTAGACACTATTAAAGGATAAAAAAAATCTTTTTTATGAGTTCACTTGCAATTGCAAATAAGTCACGATCAAACGAAAATTTTTTATCGGGCTACCGGGCCGGGCCAAGGCCGCCCCTGTCTTATCTGCCGTGCCGGCCCGGCACGATATATTAAAGGGCCGTACTTGGGCCAGCCCTTATCATGCCCTCCCCTTACCATGCCGGGCCGGCACGGCACGATAATACCGGGCCAGCACAATTTGCCACCTCTAGTACCCGGTTGAGTTTCAAGATTGACTTGATCTGAAGAAACCTAAGGAGATTTTCAAGATCAGGCCTAATAGGATTGGAGAGAGCGATAAGGCTAAACAAGATCGAGAAACAGATGACGGATATACATGACTAAAATACAGAAATGGTCATGGGATGTAACCGATCGCCATTATTTATATTTATTACCTCCGCGACTAGACAATCTGTTGCATAAGTGGACCGTTTATTGGGGCCCAT
The DNA here is from genome assembly GCA_900006705.1 of Sonneratia caseolaris. Lineage (NCBI taxonomy): Eukaryota > Viridiplantae > Streptophyta > Magnoliopsida > Myrtales > Lythraceae > Sonneratia > Sonneratia caseolaris. The sequence continues at coordinate 509,407 of CXYZ01008245.1, forward strand.
ATAAAGAACTCTGGGAACGACAATTCAAGTAGAACTCGATATGGGTTGAGCCCATTCCTCATGTAAATCCCTGACCAGGCACTCCAAGGAGACATCCTTCGACCTCTGGGACATAGCAAGAGCTAGTGTTGTTAAAATAATGGTCTAGGCCAGTTCAAAATGGGCCCAGAACTGTTTGCCATGGTTACGGTCGATCCGTTATACTTAACGGGCCGTGTTGGTCATAGTTCATGGGTCATGATGGCATGAACCTGTCCGTAACTGTGTCTAAGTGAGCCGTTAACGATTCAGACCGGTTCAACTCATGAACATTGCATTTTCTCTCTTTTAAAAAAATAAATTATATAAAATTAATTCATTTTTAAATTAAAATATATTTTCATATTTTACTGGTGATTTTAAATTTTAAATTTACTGCTTATTTTATTTATATGAATGAAATATTATATTTTTTAAATAAATATTTAAAAATTTTAATTACATTAAATAGATGCATCGATTTAAAAAACTAGCCATAGGATGTTGGGTTAGGCATTGACCCTCTATCAGCTTCTTCATTAATATAATAATTACAATGTAAAATATTAAATTACAATCATATAAGTTCAAGTGTGAAATAAAAAAATTTATTATATCGTATATCTGGATTTATCCTCCCCCGTCCTTTTCATGGATCCAAGTATCAAGAATATTTTGTGTTCGTTGATCAGCTCGATTCCAATCTCGTAAACACATCATCATTTCTAATATAGTAGGAGCTAATCTTGAGCGTCGTACTTCAAGTGTTCTTCCATATAAGCTGAATGTGCTTTCTGATGTTACTATCGATATCGATGCACCTAAAAAATCCCAAGCCATATTTGCTAGCATGAGATAGGTGGAGGAATGTTCATTCCACTAATGCAGTATATCAAATGATGGACCGACATAATCGACGGGTGGCGCCATTTGGTAAACTGCAAGTTCAATAGTGGTGGGATGTCGGATGCCTCTGTTTGTTGATGTGCGTATCATGACATATGGATCATCTTCGTCGTCCCATGGTTGGGTGGTGGTGGAGGTGCTCATTGATCTTGAATTCTCACCGACTTCTCTTGTACTCATATATTCCTCTTGGTATACTGTAAAAGTTCTTTGTAATGTTACCTGCACAAGCTACTTATAATGATGGATGTTAGTATTAATAGGAAAATTAGAATCATCATCATAGTGAGAATTATAAAAGCGTGCAAACATAAGTTCTAAGCCATTAAATTTAACTCTATGATCTAATATTAAAGCAATAGAATAAAGTAAAGGAATTTTCTCATAATACTTTCTAAATTTTTCTTGAATAATTGCACCGATAAGTTCAAAAGAATCAATCCTTTTAAATCGTTTAATTGTTGAAAGAACTCAATAGAGTGATGGAATTATGTGATATGTTGTTGGGTAGTAAATTTCTGATAATAATTCCGTCACTTATTTAAAAGCATTTAAAAACCAATACATAATCATCAAGTTGTTGATATTCATAATTAGCAACAAAATTCAATTAATTGTTGACGGTAAGGTAACAAACTAAATAACATATCAATAATTGAATTCCACCTAATAGAACATTCAATTTTAAATTTTTTATAACTAACTCCACTTGATTGACAAATTAATTTAAAATCTTGAGTTCTTGGTCCTTAAGTTTTAATAAATTTTATTATATCTCAAACGGATTGTAACACTCTTTCTTCCATAGAATGCATACCATCTTGTATACACAAATTTAAAATATGGCATACACAACGATTATGAAAAAATGCCCCATATACTATGGAGTTTATTGATTGTTTAAGAATAGGAATTAATGCAGTATTATTACTTACATCATCAAAAGAAATACAAAAAATATTATTTAGCATATTAAATTCACAACAAATATTTAGTAAAATTCTTGAAATATGTGTGCCATTATGAGGAAATTCAAATCTTTTAAACCTATTATATGTTTTTGTATAATCCAATCATAATCAATCCAATGAGAAGTAATGTAAATATAATGATCTTGAGTAAGAGCCCTCCAATTATTACATGTTAATGAAAATCAACAAATAGATAATGCAAATATGGCTCGTAAAATTTAGTTGATGTCTAGATATCTTACACCAAGAATGATGAAAATATATCATCATGTCATTATAAGAATTTTCTTCTACTTCTATAAAAGCCATATCTTTATCTACCACCCAATTTACTATTTTAGATTTAGCTATATCCAGTAATATTATTTGTAATATTATAAATCTTTATGTTAATTTGCCTATTATTAGGTTCATTTTTATAATATGTTTTAGAATGTCTAACTAGAGTACCCGTACTATTGCTGATTTTATGTATGTATTTAACCTTACAAACTTTACAAATAGCCCTTTCCTCCTCCTTATTATAATCAACAAATCCCACATACTTGACCTTTTTTTGGCCGTTGATGTTTGTGTAGGAGAAACAGTTTCTTCAACATCGTTATTAGTGTTAATGTTACTATTAGATGTTGAACCAAAAGATGATCGACAAGCCATTTTTTTAATATGTAATGCAAATGCAAGTAATTAGAGAAAGAATGATGCGAAATCAAATTTAATAGTTGAAACTATAATATTTTCTTCTTGATTGTTTACCACTCATTGTTGAACCTACAAAACAAGTCATTAGTTAATTGTTGATGTCGTTAATACTTCGATGTCGACAAATATTTTTACAAAATTAACATGATTATAATGGAGATTATTGGAGGGATTTGAGAATGAATTAAAGATTTGAGAGATTTGAGAGATTTTGGGTGGATTGAAATTATAAAAATGATAAGATATTTATAGAATTTGAGGGTTGTGAATGAAAAGGAGAAAAAGATAAATTTTGGGGTAAAAATAAAATAAAATAACTTATGGCAACAACTATTTTTTCTTAACCATTGCAATATAGCCATTGGTGAATAGTGATTTACTAATAGTATTGTGAATAGTATTTTATTCATAACAGTATTATGAACAGTATTTTGAACGGTGCTGTGATTGAACAGTTCAAACGGTCAAATGCCCTGCCCATTTGTGTCCATTGATTTTTCAACAAATTGTAGGAGATTGCGACACTTGACGGACGGAGGGCTATGGTTCACGGTCCAGGCCGGTGCGGTCTAGTTTCGTAACTGTTCTAGGCCGGTTTCTTAATAGTTCTAGACCAGTTTAATAGAGTAATAATACGAGCCAATTATTGACCTAGCTTATAACCATCCCTCAATCCAATAAGAGCAGTTATGGGCCGAGTTAGGGGCTGTGCTGGCCAGTTTCGAGTTTGGACAGTCCAATTCCAAGCCAGCCCACTCCCGTTTAACAACTCTAGCAGGGGTGCCTGATCAAGGCTGGGCATGCCCTCCAAGGTTTTCCTGTCTACGTTGGTTCTCTTGAAGATGAATTACCCCAAATCTTGAAACTCCACATATCGGTTCCAGATGTACAGATCTATTATATCCTTTAAAGGGCCAGCAACATATTCTAGCCGTTGCTCTCCCCGAAAGAGAGGCTTATGAATTCATGGGATGGTTGAGTGTGTCTACAAGCAAAATTTATATGCCCAACTGTAATGTATATTCGAATTAGAACGTTAATTTCTGCCGCATGTTTATACATGTGCCCCATAAACAATACTTGTTACATGGGATCCTAGCCAGAAGTAAAGTTAAGAATGGAGAAAAAAGAGCCCCGCAATTATTCACTCCAGCAGATCCAAACAATTTACAATTTCAACAGGTTGTAAGCAGGTAAATCTCGAATGCTAGAAACATCTTCCAATGAAAGCTCGCGCTCCAACTGTACTCTGGTGGACTTCAAAACATCCTGTGCAGGAAACAAAGGGCCAAGCATGAAATGTTCAGAAACAGGTTCAGGAGAGGGCAGATGACTCAATATTATCCACAAAGGCTAAGTGGTAAGAGTAACAAAAAAAAAAGGGTGGCAGCACGTAGCAGTTGAGGCTGACAGGCCCACGCCAGATAAACCTGGTCATGTGGGCTTTTGGGGTGTTCACTAGCCTTGATAGATCATTGACAAGGAACTATTCAAACATGTCCCCCGAATAAGCAAGTGACTTACGTTGAAGTCCATGTATGAGGCACGTTTTGCAAGCCATTGGGCATCCATCATTTGGAAGGCTATGCAGTAAAGATGGTCAAAGGCCATCTCATCCTCCTGGAGTATCTCTAAGAACCTGACTCCAGCTAAAGATGATGGTTTTCCTATGAGAATAAAGCGTCAATTTTTTCATTTGACATTGAACGTGAAATCAAGAAGCATCACTCATTGAAACAAACGGTGATAAGCCTGAACACGTGTCATGGGTTCACTTATTCCTAGACAAAGTAAAGACATGCACAAAGAATTTATTGCTACCTGACTGAAGATCCAACATTTGGATCAGCATGAAAGAAATATTGATGCCCGCCACAGCAAAAGGATATTCCCATTCAGCCCTAATTCCGTCTTGCTTATGCAATAATCTTTGAAATGAATCCTGTTGAATTAAAAAAAATAGCATGATGAGCCCAAGTTACGGCAGTTCACTAGGATTGACCTACGTTACCAGCTTTCTTCTTTTACAATTGTTGATTTCGGTCGGGAGACTATCTGAACATATCCTATTATGAAGATGCTAATCCTATTAGGAGAACTTGTCATAGATCATAGGATAATTGCCTAAAGAAAAAAATCTACTCTAAGGACAGCTCATAATGCTAAGCGTGAGAATAAAAATGGTAATGCAGCAATCAGCATAGTGTGGTCTTCATTGCAGATCACTTCTTCAAATGATCCTCAAAGGACTGATAAATGTGGCACACAATGATAATGGCTTATGATGATAGTCTTTGAACATTTTTTATGACTTCACATGAGTCAGCTCGTTGTTCATATACTCACTGGATATTTTTGGGCAAAGAAGATTAAGTTCTCCAGTGAAATAAATCCTCCACCCCTTCAAAGAATAATAAGATTTTCATATTAAAAAGATGGGGAGAGAAAGTCAACAAATAAATTGTTGACTCGATAAAAGTACTTGGTTTTAAATAATTTGATATATACCGAAAATCTGTTGAAGGATCAGAACCTTGCCAACCCATATCTTTCCATAGCTCTGATTTCAGAGAAGGAAGTTCTCTATCAGGGTAAGACAACCTCCACAACTGTATAAGAGCATCCTACAACCAGATCAGATGAAATGTTATACCTTGAGAAGCTTGGCAATTTTACTTAAAATAGTGCACTGGAGAGGTGACTAATACTAAAGCACTCTCATGATAAAACCTCAGGCTACTAGATACGGGCTTTATCAGGTTGCTAATTTTCGCAATATGGGATATAATTAACACCATATTTCAGTCTAAGAGACATTAGTGTATCACACATATTAGGATTCATTAAATCTCTGCTGACTTCATTTCAAATCACCTCCTTATATTCTAATATATAACAGTCATCTAGATGAAGGGAACGTGGGAGGTCAAGGAAGATTCCGAACACAATTCTTACTTGATGCTCCAAACAAGAACCATCAAATGGAATTTGCAGTCTCTGCTGCAGAGTTCTGAGTCTTTCTTCCTACAAATAAACCATGTCTGGTCTAAGAAAAATGACGAATCTGGTCCAAGAAAACTACAAGGCAAATACATGAAAGTCATAGCCATGGAATTCAGATAAATTAACCATGCAATAGAACTCACCACAAGGACTTGCCGAAAGAAGATATTGTCAGAAGCAAACAATAGTTCCAAGTACAGATTCATAGATAACCAACATATTGCAACAGGGTACCAATTATTGATATATAGGGGAGCATTTTCAATCATCAAAATCAGCAACTCAAGTGATGTCAACTAAAATATGAATATTTTTATTTTTCATAATTATTGAATTCCACAATTTGACTCCATCATAAAAGGTTACACATTTCCTACTTTTTTTCCCAACTGTTATATGTGGGTTACTGAGTTTAAGAAGCCAATTCTCTTATACAAAATCCAAGTCCAAGCACTCCTTTGCCACTTATTTTCTCATGCATATTAAGTGCACGATATACCTGCAATGAGCTGAGAACTGGTTGAAGAAACTTCCTACTTAAAGCAGTCTGAGTTGAAGAGGGGAAAGGCAAAAACCGTCCAATGAGTGATCCAGATCCAATTACCACGTTTGCTACAAAAGCCAAAAAGATGATGTCAATGAATAAATGGAAACAAATACTTCAATATCCCCATGACATAAAAAGACTGCAGATTATCTGACTGAGCTATCATATATGTACATAGACAACTCAGTGAGCAAATACATTTAATCAATGAAAAACTGCAGAGATACAGCTGCAGCAATTAACCATTATTATCTTCTTCAAACAAGCAAGAATATGACATCACTTGCCGACAGCTATTCTAGCAATATGTTAAGAGCTTACTATGTCTTGTGGAAAAGTTTATTATTACTAAGAGAAACAATTTTTTCATATTATCTTTTCAATACAAGAATTCTTAAAAGGGATGTTAACTTTCTCAGTTTACATATGCCTTCATACAGAAACAATGCCCAAACTAGATGGATGTCTCAGTGTCTATCCAACGCAAGGAGAAGCAATACCAATCCATTGCACCCATTGTGTTAGTAATTGGCTAAATAGCAAAGTCCAGTGCAGATGCTGTTTCCTTCTTTCATCATCCCAAAGATCTCTTGAGCTTTCCTTCATTGTCACATATACATCACCAAAAGTTGAGAAACAAACCAATTAGGCAAGACATGAATCTCTAGCAACATTACAGCCCCACGTCAACATAAATAATGAAAGAGAGAGAGAGAATCCAAGAGATTTACCTCTGAACCCCTATCTTCAGAGTCATAGTTTCCCAATAGGGGTTCATTCAAACTATCCAACCTCGATGCTTCCAAATGCTCATGCCTGTTTCCATCTACATCTCCATGATGTAGCCGTCTCCTCAATGTTTTTGATGCCATAGATTGAGCTGCTCATGTGAAGAGGCTTTTCAGTTGATCATGTCTCAGATTTATAATCCATCAATATCTTCACTATATTAGTACCAAACACACTAATAAAAAACCTTGTGCAAATCTATACTTCACTCACAATCAGACATCTGAATTCAGTCTGACACCTGAATCGTCCAATGCTTAGATTGATAGAGAACCAAAGCAAGATCTAGAATAAGCATAATTTAGGCTACTCAATGCACAAAATTATGGTCAACGTAGCATTGAATGAGGTGGGACGCGAGCAGGATCGAAGCTTTCCAACAGCTTCGTGAGCAATTACGAACTCCTAGTCAGTCTTTAAGCCAAGGGCTCATCAACGAGCTAACACCACCGAAAAGACCCCACGGATAGGACAAACAAACCCGAGGAGAAACTGAAGCAACCCCAGATCGAGCCCAAATGCTTTTCTGGGAAAATTCATAGACATACCGAAAGAGAAGTCACGAAGTTACTCGAAGCGGGGCAGGACCTTGGTGCTGTAATTCAATCGCGAACTTTGACAACGTGCTCGAATTCTCAAGCTCCGAAAATCCCGAGTTCGACGCCCGATGTTTGCAGAAGAAGGAAGTCAACTTCTTCGTAATCGGCTTCTTCCTTTGGGTTTAAGCAAAGAGGCGATTGCGTTGGACGTATGAACCAGTCGGCGGAGGAAGGAAGATGGCGATGAAACGGGGGCTCACGTATTCCCTCCTCCCCTTGACATTTTACTTTTCCGTTTCTCTATTATATTTTTTTTAATTATTGGAAATCTTTTATCGCGGATAATACTAATTGCGTTCCCTTTACTATAGCATTGAATGGTAAAATGAACCCGTTCGGTGATAATTAATTTTTACGGCAGGGTGATACGATTCCTCAACTCCCCTTAAATAAACACCCGATTTCAGCTGGAAATAATTTATATTTATAGGAATTTACTCATTTAATAAGTCTAATAATTTCTGAATATAAGTAAATTTATTAAAAAAAAGCTTCAAGATTTTAAATTATGGTAATTGGAGCTCTACTCATAACCAGAGATGTAAAAGCGGACCGGTTACATACGGTCTAAACCATATCATATGGATAACTCCATGAACATATAATTATCGAGTTTTTTAATTAATTTAGTGTGGTTGCCTCATTGAAATATATAATATTTTAGTTAAAGAATAAGTAGATTTCCAGTAAGTTTTATTTTTTTCTCTAACCATATAATATTCATAAAATTAATTAATATTTTATCATTTTACGAAAATTTTTAAGATCAAAATAGAATAACTTAGCCAAACATCACAGGACAGAAGATGACCCAGCTCGACTCGGACAATAAGTTTATTTGTCTCCTCTACGGAACAGTTCTCAGGCGTACCTAATAGTTCTCCTTTTGCCTTTTCGTTAACTTGAACAAGGGCATGTAGCATTCATTGCTCATTCAATCGTAGGCCACATTAGCAATACTTAGATGGAGTCGAATAGCAAGACCGAACCACTGCAGTATCACAGCGAGACGGTACCATAGCCAAGGTAAGTTCATTTACTCAAGGAAACAATTCTTTCATTACTCAACTAAAGCACAATAACATAAGCTATTGCCGGACATTATTTTCACCAGAACATGATACCCGAGAAAGCACTGGAACATTAGACTCCCTCTAGCAAAAATAATTTCAAGCAACAGATGTGACTAAGGTTGACAAGTCTTACTCCCCAAACTCAGGTTCGTCTTCCTATTCACAATCAGAAACTGCAAACATCTGACAGTATGAATCCAAAATCATGTGCATCAGTCTCAATATCAAGAGCAAAAAAGCAAGCTAAACCCCCGCTGAAGATTGATGATATTGATCATACTAATATTAGAGGGCAGAAAGGGAACCAAAGAACAGCAATTATGCACAGCAAGTAAAATGCGTTCAACACGGCCTTCTCCCCCGTTCCATACAACCTAATTGATGCCCTGCATTGACCCAGCATCACCTATAAATGGCCAGCTCCTGGAATCCTAACCACACACCCATGTGGAAGACTTTAACAAAGCAAGAGGCTTTTTGATATGCAAAGAGAATGAAAATTCTAGAATAGAATCTACTTATCAGCCAGCCTTGCTGAACTAGAAATTGTTGCCTATGCTTTCAGCAGGCACTTCCGGCAGAAAAGTGGAAGTGCTGAATTTACAGATATACCAGCAGATATTAACATCAAAGATAAAGTGAACCCTGAAAGCTTTCTTGACAATCTTCCTGCATAAGCAACCCCGATTAGGCAAGGGGAAACAGTTCCATCTCTTCATCAATTTGCCTCGAGGGTGGGGAAGAGTATCAATTGCACAGGACATGATGATGCCTACAAGTCTACAAATTTACAAACTAATATAGTTGACTATTACAAGTATCTTAAAGCCCATGCAGTACCTATATGAAGCTTCCTGTTGAAATTCGGTGGTTTTCCTGTAAGTTCTGAAGTGGTTAACCTACTGCCTTAGTAGAGGAGACGTTGTGGATTGATGGATCAGCCCAAATAATCCAACACCAGGTGGCCGATAGAATCCTCCACTGCCAGCCTGCTGCTGTGGCTGCTTGGGCTGGGGCTGCTGTGGTTGCTTAAGGAGTGGCTGTGCCAAAGGAACGCCTATTTGTGGCAGCAGAGGTGGAGGTTGAGGGAGAGAATTTGATCCATACTCATAAGGCATTGCCATCATACCAGTTGACTGGACATATTGGCTCTTTGGAAGGTTTGCAGAAGGTGGGGCTGTGCCAGCTGCTGGTAGTGGTGGAGGGGGTGGTGGTGGTGAAGCAAAAGGAGACTGCGGATGATTGGGCTGAACAGTCATAGGTGTTGGCAGTGGTATATTGTTCATCGATTGAGGGGTGAGGTACATTGCGCTACTCACATCTGAGTAGGTACTGACCTCGGCAACTGCCATTGGTTTTTCAAGTTTGGGTTTTTTCTCAGGAGTGAAGATAGGTAGTCCAGCAGTAAATTCACTCGGCTTTAACCCGCTGTTCATGGAAGCATCAGATTCCTCTGCGACGAGGGAAGAGAGGACGGAGGATAACATCTGAGCAGAAGAAGTGGAAGCAGCAAGTTTAGCAGCTATTGCTGCAACAGCTGCTTTCTTGCTCTCCTCATCTGAACTTTTTATTGACGAGAAGGACATCATTGTTGGTCGAGGAAGAGGAGTAAGAGGAGGCAGAGGAGGAGCAGTTGTGTTCTGTTGAACTGCAGGCAAGCTCCGTTCTCCAAACTTTGGCATTTCTGAGAATGAAATAGAAATGGTAGTAGAATTTGACGGGTCCAGAGGAATAGAGGATGATGATGTCGGCCTCTTCCGCAGATTATTTGCCTGTTCAACCAGAGCTCGGGCAACCTACAAAATTAGAACATCAAAACGTATTTATATATCTCATCACTTGATTGCAACTGAAAAGACTCAGGCATCAGTAAATGAGTATAGATTGGCACAAGGAAACACAGGAGCTGTATTATAATTGCATGATAAGTATTTCCATTATAAGAAACAAGTTAACCAACAATGCAGCCAAGATCCTAATCCAAAAGCCTCAATAAACATGGTACCTTAATTCTAGCATCTTAACTACCAAAAAATTCTCCATGCATATTCAGAGGTAAGTTCAGTGCCACGCAGCATACTATGACAATTTACTGGGCAAACATGCATCTAATTATATTCTCCTGTTATAGTTGACTAATAATTCAATTGACTAAGTAGCATGCATAAGGTGATCAGCCCTAATGAAAGATCCACCGATGAATTTATCAATGAAAATCCCACACAACTCAGGTACACCATAGTAAGGCAATATTACCCTCCTCTATGGGGAAAAGGAAATGAGCCAGAGTTTTGATGATGCCAACTTAGGCTGGCAATTAGTAGTTCAAGATGCCTGCTCTGGCTTTTGATGAAACAAAAACACTGCAGCTAATTTAGAAAAGAACACCCCCATGAGTAACCACAGATGAAAGATAAGAAATGTAAAAAGTGAGATGCTAACAAGTTTACAATACTCTTCTGAAAAAGGAGATGGCACGCTGTGAAACTCTTTATCCTACTCCTAAACAAAATGCATGAAAAAAAACTTTTGATGCAATTATCCTGGAACATGAACAATTTAGCAGGCCAAGGATATGCACGTCATTATCATCAGAAGCAAGTATAATACTGTTAGGGCCTCTCTCCTTAGTCTGCTTAGACTGAGAAATTGATTAGAACTATAAATATTATTCAGCTTCTTCCTTCAAATACATCCAATAAAATCACAAATATGTATTTCAATAAACTAGAACTGGATTATGCTGGTTTCACATGTAGAAGTTAAAACCCCCAAAAGAATTTTTGTTCTTTCATGTCTTCAAATGCTGACATATGAGTTAGGTTAACACCTAATGAACAGTCACTTATATCTCATAATTATAAAAATGATTAATGATTAAGGAGAATCTACTTTTTCTTGAGGATCGTGCATATGATTTATAGAATAGCAGGCATCCAGGTGAATCAACAATCATATAATTAGCATAATCAAATTGAAAAGCCAAAATAAAAATACTTATTCTCACTTGTAACTGGCACATACAAGCTCCAACTTTGACTCCTGAAAAAACTTTAAATTAGTCAAAATTGAATATTATACATGACATTTTAATATGAGCCAATGACTCAAATTTTTTCCCTTTTCTTTTTCTATTGTTGTGGAAGGGTGGGGGTGTAAGGAGGATCATATTCTCCCTAGTTCAATCAACACTCCATAAACCAAGGGCTTGTAAGGAATGGATTATCTCACTGAGGGTTTAAATATGCTAGGAGTGGTTCGAACAGTAATAACAGAATTTTACTTGATCACAAAGTGCTTCTTTAAGTTGGCAAACCAATGCAGCTCTTGTTGCTTCAGCACTTTCAAGTTGATGGATACACTGGAGAAGAACATTTTCTTGATCTTGAACATCGTCCACTAAAGCAGAACCTTGCTGGTTCCCTGATTGAACAAGCATAGAATATGAGCATCCACAACATTATGATAACAGCCACCAACTTAACTCAATTAGAACCATGATGAGCACAAGAAAGATGTTTCAACAAATGAATTATTATCTTACAGTTCAACCAAATCAGAATTATATCAATTTAAAATAGAACTCCAATCCTTAGTTTCGTATATATAACAAACCATGATGGTGAATCATCTGGATCCATGAGAAATTAAAATCATCCAGAAAGAGATGAGGACCCAAAATTGTTATAACAAAAAATAAAATAAGAAAAGATAAGAACCCAAAATTACAGAAGTACCCCTACACTCTAAGATTCTAGAATAACCCTCAGACATCCTTCATCAGCCAAGAGCCATAGTTGGTCAACTGACTGAGGCAAAGCTTGGTTCAATTAAGTTATGTCTTACTCAATTATCAGCTTATTTTTTTACTGAATCATAATATAAAATGTGGTTGAAAAAACCCAGAATTAAAATGATGAAAAAATTACCCTCGTCATTTCTTCACATCCCTCAGCATTGACCAAGCCAAAGTTCAACCAGACTAAACCAATTCTTACCCAATTATCAGTTTCTCATTTATTTTAGACATAACAGATTGCATTTACTTGGTGTGCCAGGAAAATCCTAATTGTGGTCAATCTAGTCAACAGTTACTGCTCAATCATCAGATAATTTTTTGTGAACCCACGTGATCCTGACATAGTTGACCCCCACGACCACTAATGCAGCAATGGCCAAGGCGAGTCAGAAAAGGTAAGACTCAGCATAGGGGTGCTTCAGCACATCCGAACTTGTTTTCTCCTTATGATTTAATAGCAGATATTACTTTTTATTGTCAATTACCAGGTAAAAGAGATTTCTGTCTTTGACAATGTTATTCCTTCTTGCTTATTCATGTAATAGAAATTTCTGTCTTCAACAATTTCATACCCCTTTCTTATTTAGATCAACCATATACTGGAATCTCAATTTTCAACTCTCTTATCTGATCCAACAAAAAAATGAAGCATCAATAAATTGAATCCCTCAATTTCATTCTAATTAGCTCTATCATGCATCAGCTTTGTCAGAGCAGCCAAATTTAATATTAGAACTCATTACTATCCTGCTGAATCAGCAAGATGTCCAGGCAATGACTACTAATCCTGTGATAGAGCTGCTACAGAAGAATCCATATTTCAAATTCAGTCCCACTAAAAACGAAGATAGCACAATCATCTCCTATCATCCTTGAAAACTGAAGAGAAATTTCACCTCTTTTGATTATCCCAAATTGAGAGAAAAGAATATGACAAGTATTGTCATAGAAAGCCCCTTCCCTTGAAATAAGGAATTTTCAGCTTCTTCCCCAATCTTACCCATGTTTTGTGCAGCATCACTGCATTTCTTTAAAGCAGCATCTTCAGTGGAAGAGACTTCAAATACAGATTGAAAAGCAGTTAATATCTTTTCTGGCAAGCCTCCCACAGCCAGCTTCTGAAATCATAGTTAAGAGAATCAAAACTAGAGAATGGTAAATAGTCAAAACTCAACACAGCCAAAGGAAATAGTATACTCACAATTCTCAAAGAAATGGTGTCCTTCTTCACTATTTTGATGGGATTTGAACTTTTTCCATTGCTTACAGGTGGAGGTGGAGTATCTTTCCCCTTAGCCTCATCTTTCTTTTGAATGACACCCAGCAACTCATCTTTAAGACTGTGCCCCCTTGAACCAAATACTTTCCTTTCTTCCCATATGTCAACCTAACAACATATGATGGGGGTAAGTCACAGACATAAGTTAGAGGAATTTGAAGAAACAAGGATAGATGATGGTCTCTAGTAAATGTAATGACTATAAATGCGACAAACAAAGAGTGAATATGGAAGTATAGATTATATGAAAATATCCTGCAAGACGCTAGACATCCATATTGACGTACATATATTTCTGGTGACTCCACAACTAAATTAATCCTTCTCCTAATATTACAACATGTAGACCCATACCCATACTTGTTGAGCTTACCAGAAAGTCAGCAATATCAAAGCAAGGAAATGGGACAAAGACAAGAATTCTAGTGAAAAGGAATAGGAAAAGCATTGTAGGAACTAAATGCACAAAATGTACAAGGCATTATATTTACACCATTAGAGTGGCAATCCCTAACTAAGAAACCAAAATATTAAAGGCTAGGAAGCAATTTTTGCTACTGGGTGCTGTAATGAGTTCAGAAGCATTTTGAAAAGACTCCTTATTGAATCCACTAGCTTGGTAGAAGAAGATACAGAGTTTTGGAAGAACATCTGATTCCTACCTTGACAATTGTATAAATATACATGGTTAAAGCTAGCCTAAAGAGAGTTGGATAAATGCTCTTTCCCCTCATAAAGTATTTCTCAGTCCTGAAACAAGTAAAAGATCTTTAATGGGGAAAAAAGTGAAAGATATCATGCACCATTTCTGTGCCATGTATTCAATTTAAGCAGCAGAAGAAGCTTCAGTAAGTGCAAAAACTATGGCAAAGATGAGAATAGAGAACCCCAGAAAATTAGTCACTCAAAGAAAAGCAAAGCTAAGCCAAATTTTACATGCAGTCCAGCTAAGCTATTGATTACAGAAGAACTACTGCAGTTCTATATGTATACAGTATGTTTACGGAGATGTAGAGCTGAAATTCTGATATTCAATTCAACAACTTAGGGAAAAAAATAGAAAATAAAAAATATTTTACTTAAGCAAGGGAAGAATACAACAACTGAGACAATTAAGCGGCTAAGAAGCATTGCCAAATATAAACAAGCTTACTCGCAATCCAAACAAAAAAAGGACATCAACTAGCTTACCAGTCTGATAACCACCTTTTTTCCATGTTCATCACCATTTCCATACACATACTTTAACGCTGCTGGGAGAACTTTCCAGAATTCATTCACAAATTCACTGCCCTTTTGCCTACTATTTTGCAAAATGTCATTCGCCAAGTAGAGGAAGGAGATTAACTTTTCTTTCTGAGAGGAGTTGAACAATCTATTCCACGTTTCAACAATCTGTTTGGCTTTCCTCTGGTGAGAAATGCACCATTGGGACAAGGCTGATAAAATTGAAAAGAATGCAATCGAGAATGAGTAAGGTTGTCACATGAGGATAATTCCAAGCAGCATGAGAAAGAGGGCCCTATGCAGTATTTGTGATGCAATTTGTTCCATTGCAACGATCAACAGAACATGGCAAAATTTCTTATAGCGTACCTATTAGCAAAATGGATACTGGAATATTAGTTTGTTTTAGTAGATAGTGAAATGGAGAATCCGAAAAGAAGAGAACTGCAAGATTTTAATTTCCAGAGTTCATATATGTTTTTTCCCATTCCATTTACTAATTATCAACCCCATAAATCCTCTGGAAATGAAATAGGGCATGAAACCTTAAGCCGCTTGTAACACAGAATAATTTTGTTGAACTTGTTAAAATACAACAGCCTAGCATTAGCTAACTGCCATTCTTACTCCAAGTAGAAATACAATCCATAATTCCCTTTCCAACCCCTGGCGCCCCCCCCCCCCCCCCAAAAGTGCTGCTCTTGCCTTGAAACAAGTGTACTTCACAATGTCGTAAACAAAACAACAAAGGGAATACCTCCTAATAACAGCAACAAATGATAAAAATGACTTCCTATTTGTCATTCTAAAAAACATAGGTAACACCAACAAATAAATAATACATCAAAAAGAATTATAATTGTCAAGGAAAAAATTACTGCTATGATATTATATTTATGACTCACACTGATCCGAATATTTTGGCATCTTCAGCCACTGTCATGTTTCATACAAAACCCTACATGAGAAGTATGTATTGAATAGGGAACTCACGTTTTAGACTGTACAGCTATACAGGTGCAAAACAAACTGTGCAGGAAAGTAAGACATTAGGGAAGAAAAAGAATACATTCAATGGTCTGCTGTGAATTGTTTAGTTTGGACAGCTTCTCAGCTAATATCTCGGAATTAAATTCCCCGTCACTCATCCTACTCTCCCACAGCTTCACATATACCCTACAGCAATCAAGGAAGCTTAGACATGATGAAAACTGTGGATTGAATTCTTCAAAATCCAAACAATCAACGAGGGCAAGAAACCATTGAGAGTGGTAGGACAACCATTACAAGCTCAAACAACTCTCAAGTTAGCAATTTTTTTCCATTCCTATGAACACAACTTGCAGAAAATAAATAAATAAATAATGAGCCACGACGAGAGAAGCGTCTCCCAAGTCAGACTCACAATCCCTCCGCCCGAAATCAACAAGGCCGCTGAGATGATTGTCTCCAAAAATCCTCGCACCAAACCGCCTCAGCAAATGCAATAACAGGGCCAGACGGCAGAATCACTGAGCTGAACTTACTGTAATGGCGTCGATAAGGCTTCGGCCAAATTGGCTTTCCACTAATCCGTCACAGGCGCCTCCCACGGCCTCGGTCAGGGTCTCCACCCCCGAGCCACCGTCCTTGAGCTTCTCTATATCCCCTTCTTTCCTTTATTTTCCTCTCGCCGGTTGCCGAGGAAGAAGGTGGACTGGCCGGAGAGATGAGGGAAAGAAGAGTTCTATGGTTTACAGATATTGGGCCCACTATAGGCCCATAATTTAATCATGGGCCGATCAGATGTTCTGGCCCAAATCCTTTTTATTATAGATATACATTACCTTTACCTTTTTGAAATTCCGTTTTATATTTTTTTTATTAGTTAAAATTCCATTTTATATGCTGGGGATTGTTTAGAATAAGTAACGTTAAAATTATTAATTTTTTTTAATTTTAAGAATGTGAAATTATAATTACTTCGGATTTAGGATACAAATAGGGACTTACATTTTTAAATATTTAATTACAAAATTCATTGCGAAATTAACACATATAATGTACATTTAATCTAATAAAAAGTTCATATAACTTCAAGAAATATGATAATAAACAAAGTACAAATATACAAATCACTCAAATTCAACGGGCCAGATATAAACTTGAACTAGTCTTGATGGGGTACGCCAGGCTTGGGCTGCAGTGCAAAGCCTTGACGACGCTCGAGGGCCCCAGCAGCAACCGACCATATAGTGGGCCCTCTCCTAGAAAAATTAATTTAATAGCCTGTGAACTAATAATTCACGAATCAAATATTAAACTAGTAAAAACAGGTATTATACTTTTCTGTTTTTTTTAGATCACTGGTATTCAGTTGAATTTTATCCAGTTATTTAATCCGAATCACCCCGAATCGGTCCATTTAAGGAGTCAAGAACTCTAGAATTCAAACTCGAATTCTCCCATTAAAGTGATAAGTGTTAAACCACTCTACCACGATCACGATAGGTAAAATAGATATTACATATTAGCCAAAAAGCCGACATAAGTATGATTCGTGGGGTCGGTCTTGAGCCCATCTTGTACCTACGCTCTACTTCTCATCCTCCACCGGTGTGGGAATAATTGTTACCATGTCCCCCAGATCACAGCCATTGATTTTTACACCACCTTCTCATGTAAGGATCCAACGGCTATAAAAGGCAGACCCTTTTGTTCTGTCCCGCAATTTCTTAGGCTATTATGTCATTTTACTCCACATAGTTTTCAGTTCATTTCATCCCACGGTTCAGAGCTAATTTGGCTTGATTTGAACAATCATATAAGACCAATAGAATACTTTATTTGATTTAGTATGAATATACCATAAAGATATAGTATCTATCCATTTTGTAAATTTGCCAAAATATGGGCAATTCTTCAATTGAATTAATAAGGATGATTACAAAATGATATATAGTATAAGGGAGAATCAATCTTGCCTAGAATAACTTCTAATAAATGGGAAAAAGAATAAATGCTAATATAGAAAGACCATTGGCACAATATATCCTCCGTATTTAGAAGAATTTCTATCTTCAATACTCCTCCTCAAGTTGGAGTATGAAGATCACGAGTGCCCAACTTGCCACAAGGAAACTGGAAGCAATCGCGACCAAGAGTTTTGGTGTAGATGTCAACAAGCTGTAACTAGCTAGAAATTTGACATGTAGCAGCACGGCCTGCTTTGAGATGGTCACTGGCAAAATGGCGATCAATTTCTATACCTTTAGTGCATTCGTGGAATATAGGATTTGTCACGATATGAATAGTGGCATCGCACTTTAGAACCAACCTATTGCTACTTGTTTCTATGACAAAATTCTTGCACGTCCTAAAGTTCCAAAAAGAATGCAATTGTTAGAGTTTTCATAATCTAAATGAACTAGACATCGTATGTGTTAAAATTAAAGGGAGATTATGCATAAATATAAATGGAAAAATACCTAAATTGACAATCAAAACTCGTGTAGGTGATGGAGCGTGGATCTTCTGAGTCCACACATAATCTCTCATTTCATGTTAGAACGCTCATTCTTCTCTAACTTATAAAATATCAAAAGAGCTAGATTTATAATGTACGACCTATGAACCAAAACCCTAATTTCCACAAAAGTGCCTATGGTTTACTAATTCACAATTTTGCTCATTATAAAAATTAGAAATTACCTTATAGTTTGTAATGTTAATCCTTACATTTTACAAATTATTTATTGAAACCGTATTATATGAATTTAATTAGATTACTTAATCAAGTCAAATATTTGGATAACATAAATACACAATCAATTATATAATTGTTAGACCATAATTGGCAGAATAAATCCAATAATATCTGCCTGACTTCGGCCAACAAATATATCCCTTATGTCTATATATATTTCTAAATTACCTTATTAAGCTAAAAATTGCTATTTTCATCAATAATCTCAAGAATCTTGTCATTGAATACATTGACATAAAATCAAAGTGTTCTTTATCTCATTTATTGTGACTTAAACCATTAATTATCACATATATCAATACACTTAGCAACATAGATCAATTGTAGGTGTGTAACACCCACCGTGGGCATGGTAGAGTGGTTCGGCACTCATCATCCCAATGGGAGGATTCGAGTTCGAGTCCCACTTGCGGCGGGGAGCTCTTAACCCCTTAAATGGGCTAACCTAGGGCGATCCAAATTAGACAGTTAGACAAAGTCCAACCGGATACCAGCGGTTTCTACCAAAAAATTGTAGGTGTGCAACATAGAAAATACATGTAATGTAATCTAAACATGGCTATTTCCAACTAATTTCTCTTAAATCTTATGAAGATCAAGTTTAAATCATAAAGGATATTCAAAGGGCAAACGAACTAAAAAAACTTAATTTATGGATGAAACGAGCCATACAATTAATATAAACAATATAATAATTGTATATACTCCTACTAAGCCTTAGCATCATAATATGTTACAATACTCAGGAAAATTACACAATTGATATAAAATGTTTTGATAATATAATACTTTGGTACAAAATATTTAAAATGTAATTTGGTGATACATTTTCTTTTAAACATGTAATACTTTAGTACATTCTATTAATTTTTTATTAACGTCGTTAACTTTTGATAACATGTACGGTCTATGTGGCATTACTTGATGACATGACTTTATATTTTAAATATGTGGATTGTCACGTGACACATAATGGGACCAACTATTTTTTATTAATTTCTCTCCTCACCTCTCTCTCTCTTGGCTTTCTCCCACTCGACTCTCTCTCCCGCTCTCTCTCTTGCTCGACTCTCTCTCCCTCTCTCTCTCTCTCTCTCTCTCTCTCCCTCTCTCCCTCTCTCTCTCTCCCTCTCTCTCGCTCGGCTCTCTTTCTCTCTCCCGGCTCTCTCTCTCCCTCTCTTTCTCTTGGCTCTCTCTCCGTCTCCCTCTCTCTCTCTCGCCGCCCCCCCCATACGTTGGGTATCCATCGACCCGTGCTCATTCTTGTATTTGGAGCAAAATTTCATTTTTTTTTTCCCGTGTGAGAGATTGAGCAGGAAGGGATGGAACCACTGTCGAATCTTCCTTGGTCCAAGCCTGGGTGGAGAGTGTTAAGAAAGGGAACAAAATCAAATCGATTAGGGTCAATCAATCAACTTGTGTTAGTGATTGGAGTCTTTTGTTTATATATATATATAAACAAGAGAGAGAGAGAGAGAGAGGGAGAGAGAGGAGAGAGAGAGAGGAGAGAGAAAGAGAGGGAGAGAAAGCCGAGAGAGAGAGAGAGCCGAGTGAGAGAGAGAGGGAGAGAGAGAGCCAAGTGAGAGAGGGAGAGAGAGCCAAGTGAGAGAGGGAGAGGGAGAGAGAGTCGAGAGGGAGAGAGTGTCGAGCGGGAGAGAGAGCTGAGTGAGAGAAAGGGAGAGAGAGAGAGGTGCGGAGAGAAAAATGAATAAAAAAATAATGGATCCCACCATGTGCCACGTGGCAATCCACATATTTAAAATATGAAATCATGTCATCAAGGAATGACATGTAAACCGTACACGTTATCAAAAGTTAACAGCATTAATAAAAAATTAACAAAATTTACTAAAATGTTATATGTTTGAAAGAAAATGTATCACCGAGTTACATTTTAAATATTTTGTACTAAAGTATTACATTGTCAAAACGTTTTGTACCAATTGTGTAATTTACCTTGTTTTTCAATAATAAAACTTCAACTCGGCCAGAGAGCAAGAAAGAAACAAAGAAGGCTCCAATAGCATACAAATATATACGTGTACATATATGTATGCCATAGTTGCAATTCGTATGATTGGGCCGGTGTGGATCTTTTTAGTCTATATATAGCCCCTTAGAACTGGCGGAAATGCTAAGTTTCCTTTAGAAGAATGAATTGATTTATAATATGCAACATGTTGATCACAATTCTAACTTTGGCATAAGTGTAATTAGTTTATCAAGTCATAATTTTATCCATCATAAAAATTGAAAATTAGCTTATAACTTCTACACATTGGTTTCTCTGCTTTACGAGTTACCAGTTAAAATTATCTTAGTTAAACTTAATTAGATCATGTAATTGAATTAATTATTTGAATAACATGAATACACTATCAATAATTTAATTATTAGTCAATAATTATTATAATAAATTCAACAGCAATATCATGGAACGTGATTATCACTTTGAACAGTCTACGATCTTTTCCCGTCGACCATTAGGTTCGGTTATGCGATCGACGTGTGGCTTCCCTCAGGAAATGACCGGACACATGCCGTGCTTTCGAAACGGTTCCGAAATTTTGACGCTCTAACAGTCTACACTATAGTTTTTAAAACTGGACCAAATCGGGAATCGATGTAGGCATGAGTTCGTGAGTTCATGGGTCATACCGAGAGTTCAATAGATTAAACCGTATATTTAATAAATAATATTAATAATATAATATTACTAATAAATTTACATAATATCATAATTTAATATAATATATAACAAAAACCATTAATATAATTATTATATTAAAAAAATTTAATATAAAATATAAATATAAATATAATAAAATAAAATAGTTACATTATAATAGATTTTTGCTTTTATTTTTATTTTAAGTCGGTCGGTTTTCTTATGGACTCAATTAGTTTCACCAGCCGGTTCAATCAAAGTTTTCTCTTTAAATGTGTAATTGAATTTTTTTTTGTGGGAACCAGATTGGGTGAGTGGCTGGTTCCCAGTTGAACCGGTCGAACTGACCGACCCGACCCGATTTTTAAAACTATGGTCTACACACTTTCCCCCTGCATCTTGGCTTCCAAAATTCCGCCGCTCCAACGCTGTCCGCACTGCCCCCTGCATCTTACCGATGACCAGCTGCCTTGATAGCTCTCCTTGTTCTTCATTTTAGGCTTTGCTTTCTTACCTTCTCCATCGGCATCCCACATCTATGTTCTTCTGTCTTCATCGATTTCGCTTCTGCATTACTTCGATAATCTTTATATATATATATATATATATATATATAAAAGAAGTTTATTCTCTGACAACCCATAAACACATTTAAATCTGTCATTTTTGCGCAAGTTGCATGTGTACGATTGTTAGAGCTTTGTACTCGTATTCAATTTATGATAGACATGTGAATTCAAGCGGCCTCACTTTAGGATAAATATTTCATGCTTAAATCCACTTATCCCATACTGAATCAAATAAATTAATTATTTTTAAAAATGAATTTAAATAAGGATTTGAAAAACGTACTTTTAGGTGTTACAATGGCGGTATTAAATCAAAATTTGTATTAATTTTAAGGAAGTACTTAATTAATTATTAAAATTACTATGATTAATTATTTTTTAATTTTATAATATTTTAATTTTAATTTTAAATACAAGATTCGTATTTGTGTCAGCCCGATTTGTTTTTATTTTGCATTAGTACGACCCAACATCTCAAGGATCCCGAAACCTCCAACCCAATTTTTTTCCGTACTGGGCCATTTTTGACAGGTGCAATTTATGTCTCATAAAATTGGTCAGCATGCATTGTCGACCTAACCTTCAGGGGTTTAGTATTGAATGGTAAAGGGGCACGTGCGGCAGCAAACCACTTCACATGCGGTTCAATATTATAAGAGCAAGAATCCATATCGAATATTAGTTTATATATTTATTAAAATATAATTAAGTATCACTAATAAAATTAATATGAAAAGATTTTGTGACTTGTCCGTTTTCATCTAAATCAATTTTAAATCATTGTTATTTATCTAGGCGGGCGAATTAAGCTCTGCCCGTTATTTATTCAGACAAAAGAGCGGGTTAGTTGGGGCCATTAATCATGTGGGTAGGTGTGGGAGGTTACCCGTCTCCGCTCCCCGAGAAGCCATTATACTCCTCCTCCTCCTCCTCCTCTACGGTTGCCCCTCCGTCCAGTTCCCTCCCTCCGCTCTCTCCGGAAGAAAAGCCACTGCAGTTCAAAACAGGGAGATGGAGAGCTCGACGGTGGTGAAGAAGAAGATGAAGATACTCTGCCTCCATGGGTTCAGGACCAGCGGGAGCTTCTTGGAGTGGCGGATCAGCAAATGGGACCCTTCCATCTTTGCTTCCTTTGATCTTGTACTCCATGGATTCCTGTCGCCCTTCCTCCACCGCATGAATTATGAATTAACCAAAAGGGTTGCAAAATTGATTCTTGATGAATTTAATCCCTGCGATTTCTGCTGCAGGATTTCCCCGATGGATTATTCCCTTCTGGAGGCAAATCGGACATAGAAGGGGTCTTCCCTCCACCTTACTTCGAGTGGTTCCAATACAACGAGGTTGATGCATTATAACTCCATTTGCTACCCAAAAATAGACTAAAATGGAAAAAAAAAATAGAGGAATGAGCATTTTTTAAATTGGAAAAATGTGTATTACTAATGCTTATTACAGAACATTCATTATATTCCACTCTATTTTATGTGAATTGGTTAGCAAATCTGATCTTAACTGAATCTTGTCTCTTTTTGTTTATTTATTTATTAGTAATTTATTTATTTTTCCTGGGTTTTGGCGGCCCTTCTTTGATGAAATTATTTTTCAAAGTGAAATTATTGAAGGAAACACTTATGTTTTGGGTTCTATTGTCTGTCAGGACTTCACACAGTACACGAACCTGGAAGAATGCATCGCTTACCTGTGCGACTACATCATGACCAATGGCCCTTTTGACGGACTGCTTGGATTTTCGCAGGTAAAACATAGGGTACCGAGTTCGAAAGTCGAAAAATATGTCTAGCAGTGGATTTCCAGCTGGCTGGAAGAGGGGCATCTGCATCTATTTTACTCAGAAAATTTGGTAAAAAATTTACCTGATTATATCTCCATTGATGATATCCAACATGATATTATATAACTCGGAGCTCATTATTAATTCTCATATAGTGATCCATGATAGTTTTGCACAATTTAACTGATTTTATCTATTTATCTTATTTGACCTAACTTTTCTCAAGTTTTCGTCATGCTTGGACAAAATTTTCAAATCCTGTCTCCGGACATTTTATGTACAAGGGGTGCTTCTGCATCTAATAGTCATCATCTTTGTGAACAGGGCGCTAGTCTTTCAGCTCTTTTGCTTGGTTACCAAGCACAGGCAAGTCACTAGATCATAACTCGAATAAATTTCATGGAAATCTCCCCCTTTTTCTACAAATTGATAATTTATTTAGCGTATCATCCGGCAGGGCAAGGTCTTGAAAGATCACCCGCCAATAAAATTCTTCATATCGATCTCGGGGACGAAGTTCAGGGACCCGAGGATATGTGATGTTGCATACAAGGACCCGATCAAGGCAAAGTCGGCCCACTTAATCGGGGACAAGGACTGGTTGAAGCTGCCCTCGGAGGAATTGGCCGCTGCATTCCATAACCCCATCATCATAAGGCATCCTCAGGGCCATGTCATTCCGAGATTAGGTATGCGAATTGTATGCATTCTTTTCGTCTCACGTCTTCTTGCCCGACTTAACTTGAACGTCGAAGACTAATCCCGTATCCTCATTTCACTCAAACTGAAACACTAGATGAGGAGGCTACCCAGAAGCTTCGTGGCTGGACGGAAGAGATCATCCGGGAGCATAGAAAGGGGGCCGAGACGATCGGGAGCAAGGCCGAAACTGGGAGCGGACTAGATGGCATCATAAAGGAGGAAACTTCCGGGACCACTGAAAAATTAAATCAAAATGGAGGGGCGAAGGAAGAGATGAAAAAGAGAGAAGTTGAAGCTGTGGAAGCTGCCAAAGCATGAAGACTAGAGGGCCAGAGGACAGGCGCGGTTCTTTCCATTGTGTTCGGAATTCGGGTGAACTAGTAGTTCGTAAGATTCGGATCGGTATCGACTCGGACAATGTAGTCGTGTCATAATAACACGATCAGCACGAATAAGGAGATGGTTGGTCAAATTCTATGGATCTACTTAACATGGTTAGGCCAGCTACAACATATTAGGAGCAGTTGAAGTAATCGATTTCCATTAACTTAAATGAAAGTTTGACAATATAAACAAATAAGAATAGCAGTCGGCTAGTGCTACTGCTAAATCAAATGCTTCAGGCCGGCCTAGAAGCCTAACTAATGCGGCCCCGACTTTGCCCGATCGACCCATGATTCATGGTACTTGTAGAACCCATCATATACTTCCAGCTCCCCGACCTGCAATTGTAGTTTTTCTACAGATCCATTGGATCCGGCAGATTTTCATCTCTGTACACATCAATTTCCTCATACACATCAATTTTGTCACTATCCACATCAATTTCATTCTTCCATCCACTTTACACTAACAGTGTTAGATTCTCTCAATAAGACCTATCAAACAGATCATTGACTTTTTCTCCTACATACTATAATCCCTCCCTCTCCTTCGCTCCATCTCAATCAACTTCCACTCCTCCAAATTCGCCTAATTTGTAGTCCATATCAAAGGTGAAGTAGGTGATTGAAGCCCTTGACAGAACCACAACTTGAAACCCCAAATCAAAGCCTTAGCCAAATATTGAAGTTTAAGCTCAACCTCACATGGAGGTTTAAGCCCATCACGATCTTTAGCGAACATATGAAGGTAGAACCTCCTTCACAAGAGGGATTTCATTGGCAATGAGTGACTGGTGATCTGAGTTCCACTACCAATAACAATTACTCAATGAGACGTGTGGATAATAAGTCACAATGTTTTGTGGTTGTGGAAGGAAGGCTTTAATATTAACCTCGATGACCCTTATAAATAATGGCAGACATTTTGTTAGGTGTTCGTCTTCCAAGTAAAGAATTTCCATGCTAACCTTACTTTTTGTTTATAATAATCATCAATTTACTAATTTTTTATTTGGGAACATTATCATGAATTTAATTGAAAAATAACAAAGATATAACATACGAATATTTCCAATGGTTGGATGAGATTGATGCTAGTGGGGATTGGAAAAGGCTTGTTTAGTCTTTTTTTTTTTTAATTCATGTTGATTGGCATTGTATTAATGAAGTAGAAGCAACGATCAAGATGTAGATGACAGTATATTATTGATGAAGCAAACAATAATGATCAAGATGTGTACTTAAAACTAGAAATGGATGTATTCTGAAAAGGCTGAGCATAATGATAATAATATCCATTCATCCCTTCACTGTAAGTTTCAAGGTCTATCCACTAATTAATACATCTACATTCAACAATCCAACCTATACAAATCGACAAAATGGACCTACTCGTGAAGTTCCTTCCACCCTACTATAGTTGAGGCATTTGCGGGTCCTTTAGCACCCGAATTCATTCAGCAGATTTTTCAAAAGAGCTCTAGAATTTGCCTCCTGTTTTATAGCTTGAAAACTTTGATTTGGGCACAAATTCCTCCTAAGCCATTTTTCCCTCTTTTGGAGTCATTGGCCTTCCACTTGGAATTCTCTTTGTTCGCATTCATGCATGCATGACAAGTTGTTGGAGTAGGCTCAGAACCATTGGTTCTACGTCTCTCAAACTCCTCCAAACCAATGCCTCTGTAAACTTATACTTAGTGGTATCATCCATATCATCCCTAAATTCATGGTTCACCTTGTAAGTGTTGTTCTGAGCACTATCATCATAAGGACTACCTGCATTGTCTTCTTCTTCCTCATCTTCATATTCTTCATCTCCCTCTTGATTGGAAATATGCATTACCTAAATAAAAGGATCAAATCGATGTTAAGCAAATTTTATTTTCAAAATAGACAGTATATTAAACGGGGGGATGGAAATTAAAGCTGGCAATTTCTAGCTCGGCCCAATGCCTTGCACGATAACATTGTGCCTAGGCCATGGATTATCGGGCCAATAAGTTATTGATTGGGCCAAGCCAGCACGGCCTGATAATTTTATTGAACATGTCGGGCTAAAAAATTACGGGTTGTGCCATCTTGATAGCCCGACTATTATTATTATTATTATTATTATTATTATTATTATTATTATTTTACTAAAAGGCCATTCATATTAAAAGAAAAAGAACGAGACTATATTTAATGGATTTCGGCTATATCAATGGGTTTTAGAAGGTAGAAAAAGGGAAAATATGTTAATTGACTTAGGTTGGACTTCTAATAATTATTTTAAGTTACATTATTATATTTCACAATAAATATTATTTTAGTCAGCCATGCTGGGAGGCCCAATAAGTATTCAAGACATGCTCGGGCCTCATGTTATCGGGTCCATGTCTTATTGGGCCGTGTCGGTTCGGCCTGATATGATTAGACTGACCTAATTTGCTAGCTCTAATGAAATGATGTTATTTAAGAATGAATTTGATATTTAGGATGGATTATATCGATAAATGCATACGGAAAGGAAGATTTGACAAGTAGAAGGGCTCGATTGAAGTATAAGAGGACCCCAATGATGGGTAAGATGATCAAATTAACGTTTACAAGGATGACAGTGATGCACAAAATGGGGTCGGAATGAAAT
This sequence comes from Sonneratia caseolaris, assembly GCA_900006705.1. Classification (NCBI taxonomy): domain Eukaryota; kingdom Viridiplantae; phylum Streptophyta; class Magnoliopsida; order Myrtales; family Lythraceae; genus Sonneratia; species Sonneratia caseolaris. The sequence continues at coordinate 536,811 of CXYZ01008245.1, forward strand.
TGAAGCAAAGTGGCATCATCTCTCAAGGATAACATAATCAATTTACTCAAATTTCTATGCTTGAATTTGAGCAAGGTCGGTTGCTATTACATTGCTAAACCGAGATAAGCATGAGTTCCTTTCATGTTGACAAGAAATTTGGCGTCCCAATTAAGATGGCAAATAAAGGTTTAAGAGATAAAAGTAAAGAGGTTCAAAGATTGATGAGGATGGATTATACCCATGAAATATATATATATATATATATATATATATATATTCTAAAAAATTAGTAGGGATAAAAATGTCTGTTCGAAGAAAAGAGCATTTTGGATGAACTTGCAAGAAACTCCTACTTTCTCTCTTGAAGTAAAAGCAAGGCATTAGACCGAGACACTCCATAAGATGACTTTTGCCTTTTGGCTTTTAGTGGCCATGCAGAAATCTACACTAGACATGCTGTGCTTTCCCTTGGAAAAAGCCTCATAAACCAAAAAAGAAGTGGGACAACATTTTTTTTTTTAAAAGTGATTGGGTAATCAAATGATCGAATTTTATATTGGGAGGGTCGACGATAAGTTTTCCAATAATCTTGGCTTAATCGAAATTAGTTTCGAGATACATTTCAACTAGTTTTAGGATATTGTGTAGTGCAAATAAAAAAAAGATTAATCCACTTAGTATCATCCTTATTTTATTATTGGTATAATATATATTTTTGATTGATAACATGCATATTTGATTTATCCTATGTTTGGTTCGGGTGCTGTTAAATTTTAGGGATCGAATCATGATAAAATTTTCCTTAACTATGTGTCGAAATATGAGATTGCGTTTGTTTGAAAAAGTGTGGAGGAGTTGTTGTAAATTTTGGTAAATATAATTAAAATTATCATAAAGTTGATATAATACGACATTAATCATAAAGATATGTACGTAAATTCCAAAACGATGATAATGTAAGGTTTTATTTATCCATACAACAAATAAAAAATAATTAGTGATATATAAAGTGTATACATACCCAACCCAAACACCTATCATTTTGTCATAATGCCAGTTTTTGTTTTTGGTTAAAAAATCGTACTTAGTTTCACCTATGAACTAATTGATGGCAAATTATTCAATGTTTGGATTATTATGGTAGCAAAAAAATTACTATGTACAAAAGTATTCACTGTATCGAATATAAGGAATGGAATCCATGGATTTACTCTTATTTTAATATCATTTTATAATAAATAATTAACCTGAATTAAAATAGTTAAGCATTAATAATTATCTTCCACCACCGCCACTTTCTACTCGCATTCCCCACTCTCTTTTATTCCATACTAATAATTTTTAGTGCATAGGACATGATAAGATTAATGATAAAAACTAGGTAAAAATTGACACCCACAAGCAAAATATTGAAAATGAAGAAACACATTTTCTATATAATCTAATTTATTTTACTGCACTTAGATTAAAACCTCATATTTTACAAAAAATAAATAAATTAAAAAACTTCTTGAATAAATGAGTTTCTAGTGATAAGTTCATCTTCACCGTCAAATAAGTCATCCAATTCAAGCTCGCATTCTCTTCCTTAGGATCTCCACCTCTGGCCCCATCATGAGTTGCTTAATAGTCTCAACCATGCTTGTTTTCCTTTTTTTTTTTTTAATATGACGAATAGTTTATTCTACCAGACTTATGAACACCTCACAAATCTATGAATTCGAATACATTTATGTGCAATCACATGTGTAGGTAAGATTGCCAAGAATTGCATACTCATTAAGGATGAATTAAATTCATAATCTCTTAAACTATTTATAAGTTATATGCACACTCTATTCATTCAAGTTAATATTATGATTAATTATATACATTTATTCTTATTACTAACCCCCAAATATAATCATTTGAATTATACTTCATCCACACTTACGATATCATCCTCACTTATATGTATTTATATGTTTTTTTAAAAAGATTTGCGCTTATTCGATTATTAATATTATCGTGGCCATCTAAGTGTAACAAAAAATAGAGGACAAAAATATGTGCCACGGGGTGGCCGAACTGACAGGCATCACGTGGTGCACGCGCCGCTCCGCGACGGCCGCCTTGTGGGCTCACCGGCGGAATGGCCCCACGACTACAATCCTCGTAGCGGCAGACTCTTTGCTTCTAGTCCACTTCCACCGTGTCTGCTTACGTGTCAATCCACGGATGTGAAACAATCGACGAAATTTCATTTCGCTCCCCGAACTCCAATATTATATAAATTGTCCCCTAAATTTTATACTTCTTGGATAAACTACCGGAACACTGTTCAGCTCTCTCGAAATGACCAGAAAGTCTTATATGATTTTGATAAAGGGCATGGAAGATGCTTATTTCACGTTAATAGTGGTATTCATAATACCAAAGAAGAGTGATCTAACTACATTTGATGCCACTTGGCTCAAATTGAAATTAAATTGTATATTTAATTTTAAAATTGAAAACAAATCAATATCCAATCTACTTGTAAAAATAAAAATAAATATTGATATAACTTTTTTGAATTATACATTAATAAGAAATTAGTTTTCACATCAAGCCATATTTTGGGAGGACACACCTCATAAACTCGAACTAGTGTTTTAGGGTCCAAGTCATCGGACAATGGTTATTTAGTGGATGCATATGGACCAAAGAGGTCTGTGGATTAAAATTCTAACATGAGTTTATATCATATGGTTAAGATCAAGGATATAAGTTTTCATACTTGAAATTTGAAAAAAAATTAATTCAAGAAAAAGGTTCAAATCATGATCAAACCATAGGACTTTTCAAATTGATTTTTTTTTTCAGTTTTTTGCAGCCCTGCAATAGATGCATGTGACGGCCATGATACAATGCCGGGTGCAAAATTAAAGACCTGTGGTAATTGTGCTACAAAATATAAATTGGAGGAGCCAAATAGTATGGATTGCAAGGTCAGGGACCCGAAATAAATTCCATAAGCGAAAGTTGGAGCTATTTAATCAGAGCCAACCTGCGCCTATGAACAAAAATCCGTGCAATCCTTTGACTAATTACCATAGATATACTCTGCAGCTGTCACTGTCTGTTCCTGTCGTGGAGGATAAGGAGCACACTTCAGGTCAATCTCCTCAGCTGCCTTTGATATCAACGCCCATGATTGCCTATTGTTTGTTTCGCCGAGTCTGCGTGATCGGCTGTTGTTCTTGATTGATCAGAGATCTGTTGATGATTGTCCCGTTTCGGGTGATTATAGATTTCTGTTCTGGAATGATAACTTTGATTCATTTGGGGTCGTACATGATCTTTGATGATCGGTGCTCTGTTTATGATTTTTGCGTTCGCATGACTATAAATTTATATTCTGGGTTGATAGTTTTGATGCGTTTAAGATAGTATATGTTCGTGTTCGAGAATCATGTCTCTATCTGCTCTCCTTGAGTGCTTGGAACTCCACAGGAATGGACCGAGAGATACCCATTTGAGCTGCTGTTTCGTTTGTCTTCAAAGTATGCTGTCAATAGGTGTTGTGATGGCAATCTAATGATTGCAGTTTGTATGAGACTTTAGTATGTCTTGTCATGACTGTCTTATACAGGAACCTGTGTGTAGATGGCCATGGTGAAATCATTAGCAGTAGTGGGATCATCATACAAGGTGGTATAATCATTTATATCTGTGGGATAGAGCTCAGGGCACCATATTAGCCCGAAATGGTTTGTGTGTGTTCAAACCTGCAAATATCATCTCTGGTCTTAATTGAGCCCAAAACTGATGTCTGCAGACAGTAACAGATCTTTCAGTAATGGTTTGAGTCATTGCACTGGAGGTCACCATATTGAGGAAATGGGTCATTGGATGCTGTTTTAAAAATCTTACGTGCAGTTTTATGCCTTCTTTCTCTTGAGTTGTTCATTTATCAAATCTAAGTGAACCTGTCCCTCCTTTGATATTCTTTATCAGGTGGGATTGAAATTGAATGCTGTGCAAGAATGATGGGATTTTGCAAGGATCCTTGTTATGGCCTTGTTTTCTATGTTTTCATTGGATTTTGCTTGACATCACAATGCTTTGGTGATGAAGTTTATGCATATCAGCCAGCAAAGCTTCTTGTAAATGCTTCTGATGCTGCTGGGCGACCCATACCCGAAACACTCTTTGGGATCTTCTTTGAGGTTTGTTCATTAAGCTACTATAGCTTCCTTTTGGGTTCTTTGGATGTATTCCTAACATTTAAGCATTCTTCTTTTTATGGAAGATGCAACTTAAGTGCAAGATTTTAATTTCTGCAGGAAATTAACCATGCTGGAGCTGGTGGATTGTGGGCAGAGCTTGTAAGCAATAGAGGTTAGCAGTTTCTTGATGTGAGAAAAGGAAAAAACTATGGATTTTGTTTTCCTTTCAAATAATCGTTTACTATTTCTTTTAAACAGATTCAGTTGCTTGTTGCTGGAAATTTGCACAATCATATGAAAGAAATTAAAATGGATCTTTAACTCTTACATGCTGCCTCATAAAGGGAATATAATAAATGTCTGTTTGGGTTTTGATTCCTTTACTAAATAACATCAAACAACATTCATACTTGTCATAACTGCACAGTGGACTGGATGCATTTCTTGAAATCCCTGTGAGTCGATTTTCTTGATCAAGTGTTTCTTGCATCCCAATATATATATATATATATATATATAAGACAATGCGATCCATGAGAAAAAAATGACTTACAATATCTGAGTGGTAGGAGTCTTTTGTTCACCCTGACGTTAAGCCATCTTCTCACAGAGTAGAATTCCAGGTTTTGAAGCTGGAGGGCCTAACACTCCTTCAAACATTGATCCTTGGTCCATCATTGGGAATGAATCATATCTGAACGTCTCAACTGAGCGTTCATCATGCTTTGCTCGCAATATGGTTGCCCTCAGGATGGATGTCCTATGTGACTCTAGTGGCACCAATATCTGTCCACATGAGGGTGTAGGTGTTTATAACCCAGGATTCTGGGGCATGGTGAGAGCAATTGACCAGTTTATTTGTCTTTTAGTAACTAATTCTTTCTCCTCTGCTTTACTCATCTTAATTTCGTATGCTTTTATGCCACATTCTGTATTAAGCAATCAAAACACTTCAAATTTGGTTAGATAACTGGCTGATTTTTCTTCCCATTCTATCACACCAAATACAAGCTTATCAATCTACATTCCAAAATTTCTATAGATTTTGGACTAGTTCCTACAGCTACCAGGGTAAGATTATCGGTTAATCTTCCATGCTACTGTCATTTTTCCTCCTCAATATTCAAATATACCAGAAGCTTGCCTGTAATAGCTTCTATCAGCCTAAAGAATCCTTGAAGTTATTCAGAAATTCATCAGCCTGGCCGAATAGTCCAAATAGTGAGCTTTCTGGATTGACCCAGAAAAGGTTTATTATTGGAATTTGGTCTTTACTGATATAGTACATCACTGTGCTTCTAGCATTATCATATCTGATACTGAGGAGGGGTTCTAATGCATGCACATTTTGTTTTTTCAGAATATTGAAGGAGGAAAAACGTATCAAGTAGTTTTTTATGTCAAGTCATCAGGATCACTTAATCTCTCTGTTTCTTTCACTGGCTCAAGTGGACTGCCAGTACTTGCCACTGCTAATGTTATGTAAGCATGCTGGACCTTCATTCAATTCAATACCCATTCTGGTAGCAGTTCTCCAAATTTGTGTTGGAATTTCTGAACTCACCACATTGTTCTTGCAGAGCTTCAGCTTCTGATGTCTCAGACTGGAGTAAGATGGAGGTTCTATTGGATGCCAAAGACACCAATCACAATTCAAGACTTCAGTTAACAACCACCCAGAAAGGAGTCATATGGCTAGACCAAGTCTCTGCCATGCCTTTGGACACATACAAGGTAGAAAATTCAGTACAGAATGTAAAATGGTGCTGCTATATATCACAAACAACATTATTGACACGAGTGGGCAAGCTATGTGAATTTATTACTATTTTGTCGTTTCTATTGTTAATCCAGCAAACTTTCATTTATGTTGACCATTTTAATTACACTTTATCAAATATGTGAATTTTGTTCCTTGACTTCATTCCAAAAATGTTGCTGGCACAGGGACATGGTTTTCGAACTGACCTGGTTGAAATGCTTGCAGAAATAAAACCTCGATTCTTCAGATTTCCAGGTATGTTGTTGCATTTGATATCGAGCAATCACCTTGTTCTACAATGAGAGATTCAAGCCTCCTCAGGAATCGGACATCCTGATTGCACAAGTTGGAGTTGCCATTATTAGTAGAGCCTTCGTCTTTGCTTGATTTTGAGCTTTTACTCGATGAAGTTGCTGTTGTTTCTGCTAGGTGGATGCTTCGTTGAAGGTGAGTGGTTAAGAAATGCATTTCGCTGGAAAGAAACAGTGGGACCGTGGGAAGAGAGGCCGGGCCACTTTGGTGATGTCTGGATGTACTGGACTGATGATGGTCTTGGACATTTCGAATTTCTTCAAGTTAGTGTCTGTCAAATTACTTGGAAAGTTTAGATATGTCTTCTAATTTTAGCTCGATTATTGATAGACAAATGCTTTTCTTCGTTTTCCTTTCCCAGCTTGCTGAGGACCTTGGTGCAGCTCCAATATGGGTGTTCAATAATGGTGCCTAACATATCTTGTTTACTTCTTTGAGTCCTTTGTCTATATATTCTCATAGTTTGACCATGTTCTCTGTAGGAATAAGCCACAACGATCAAGTTGCTACTTCTAGCATCTTACCCTTCGTACAGGTAAGCCAGCAATTTGCTTGTCTTACATAAATAAGGAACTGATATTAAGAAGAAACTTCAGAAAATTTATTCTATTTCTTTTAGTGCACTATACTTTTAACCCAAATTCTAGAGACCAACATTGAAGCTGGATATTAGAGGATAAATGGGCCACAGCACTTGCTACTCTCATGCTGCAAAGCCTACTTTAGTAAATAACTATAGGATTATTATCAATTTTACTTACTTGCAAGCATTCATGATTATGTCCTTGGACATCTTTTAGAAAGCTTTAAGTTTTATCTAAACTTCTTAGTTTGCACTATTTGCACTATGCTGGTTATTTGGAATTTGTCCTGGTAACAAGTAAATATTGGACATCATTACAGCAGAGATTATCCAACTGCTTTAGCAGGGGTTATTTTTCAAAATAATACCAATCAGCGGTCTGCATTGCTTTAATTTCAGGAAGCCCTTGATGGTATTGAATTTGCTAGAGGTTCTGTGGATTCTAAATGGGGTGCTCTACGAGCTTCCATGGGACATCCTGAACCTTTTGATTTAAGATATGTTGCTGTGGGAAACGAAGATTGCGGGAGAAAGAATTACCTAGGTTTGTCTATGGTAACAATCTCTTTGATTTTCTGTTAGTACAATTTTGAACAGATGTAATAATGTGCTCTGGACATTTATGCTGTTCTTTCCAGGAAACTATCTCAAATTCTACAGTGCCATAAAACAAGCCTATCCTGACATTCAGATTATTTCAAACTGTGATGGGTCTTCTCAGCCATTGGATCATCCAGCTGATTTTTATGATTATCATGTATAGTTCATGGAATTGATCTCATCATGTCGTGTTAAACAAGGCTTTGATAATTTATTAATGATTACTGAACTTGGTTTCCTGGTTCCTCTGTTAGGTATATACATCAGCCAATGATATGTTTTCCAGAAATCATAGGTTCGATAAGACATCTCGTAGAGGTCCAAAGGTGTGTTCATATAGTTCTTTTTTCCAAATAATAATGCAGAATAGTACCTTCATTTTTGGTTGATGTTGTGGTTAATTCTCCCTGATAATTAGGCATTTGTGAGTGAGTATGCTGTAACTGGAAAAGATGCGGGGAGAGGAAGTCTATTGGCGGCCCTTGCTGAAGCTGCTTTCCTTCTCGGGATTGAAAAGAATAGGTCTGCTTTGCAGATTCTCAACAAGTGAAATTCTATCTATATGTCAAAAACCATTTCAACTTTTTGAATTTGCATATAAATTATCATTTTATCCAAGAATTTTTTCATTTATGTGGTATAGTGCCGCCATTTTTAGCTTCTACATCTACCTTCTCTGTTTCATGTGCTATTTTCCAAGTGAGAAGCAACACAAAATTTGTGAGTTTCTCCACGTTTTTCCATGAACATAATTATAATATATAGACTAGACAGCATCCATAATTTTCATTTTTCTATTAGAAAGAACAATACAGAGGATTTTCATTTCTCTTTGTGCAGTGATGCCGTCTCAATGGCCAGTTATGCACCACTCTTTGTTAATTCAAATGATAGAAGGTACTCCTTGCAGTTCTGTTTCTTTTATTTGTGTAGATATCCAGCGATTCTATGTCTCTGATTCAGAATTAGCTTTGTTTATTCACAAATGCTGACTATGACTTCTTCTAGTAGTTGTAAGCTTTTAGAACCTTCATAAGTGGCCCCTCTCGAATCTCTGCGTGAATGCGCTTACTTTCAATCAATCAATCCCACAAACTTACTAATAAATTATAAGGTGTGAGATCAATTTGTTGTGATTTTCCAGAGTATGACAAATTTGATCAATTTTTGAAATATCTAGGTGGAACCCAGATGCAATAGTGTTCAACTCGTCGCATCTTTATGGAACTCCAAGCTACTGGATGCAGCGTTTCTTCACAGTGTCAAGCGGTTCGACTGTTCTCGATACAACACTCAAAGCTAGCACCTACAGTGCACTGTTCGCATCTGCAATCTCATGGAAGAGTTTTGAGAGTAACGAAAACTACATAAGGATTAAGGTCTTGCTTTTGAAGCTTGCATATTTGGAGTTTATATATTTCATGCTTATAATATATGCCCTCTCTCTAACAACACATTGATTTTGGAGTTTTGGTGCCTCTAAAGTAATACTATAAGCCCAATCCACTTTAGGCTTATTTTGCGCTACTCTAAATCAGTAATATCAGTTGATCGTAGGATATACACAGTTCTTTCTACTAGTAATAGGACAGCCTGAAAAATGTACAGGGATGTACCATGATCAGTTTTACAAGTTGAATTGAACTTCTTTCTTCTCTTTTTCATCTGGCAATGCTCAATTCATTTGCAATAAACTCTTGCAGGTGGTGAACTTCGGAAGCAGTTCTGTGGAGCTAAATATTTCTGTCAATGGATTGGATCCAAATTCGCTTTCTGGGTTGTCAAAAACAGTCCTGACTTCAAGTAATGTGATGGACGAGAATTCCTTTGTGCAGCCAAAAAAGGTAAGTTTCACTCTTATCCTGGTTGGTGAAATTTGCTCTCGTGTGGACATCAAATCTACCCTGTCCGAAATGTTTAATTTACGTCTGCATCATTGCTCAACTCGAAACTGATTTATCTCTACGGATCAATACTTTAAACATTCAAATCCTGCGAAATTGACAATAGGTAGTTTAAAGAGAAGCTTCAAAGATTCCCGGGATATTTCAGCTGTTGAAGTAATATTTCACTTCCACAAAATGCAGGTGTTCCCCTTGAAGAGTCTACTCGAAGCTGCCGGCAATGACGTGGTTGTTGAGCTGTCTCCATATTCTTTCACTTCCATCGATTTACTGAAACAATCGAGCAGCCTCATGTTCACTGGATCTGACTCCTCTAGATCTTCGATCTAATAGACGACCATACATGAGCTTGTTTGCGTAAAAATAAGAATTGTCCCATGTACATGTCCTCCTCGTTCGGAGACATGTAAATTAACTCTCAACTTATGAATGGATAGGTTTCCCACAGTGTAGGATCTCTTCTCTTGGACATTAGCTGTTGAAATGAGATGAGATGGCCTGATGCTGTTGGCGGTTTCTCAAGATCATAGTGAAGGATGGGTCGGTCGTGAAGCCATCCTGTGTGGTGGTGTGATTACGTGGTTAAACTTATATTGTAACATCAGTAAGTGAAAATAAAATAATTATTATATTTTTAATTGTTAAATACAAGACAAAATCTTAAATAAACTGTAAAATACTCTTATGTGCTATCGTCTATCCAACCACAAAAGAAAAGTTAAGATCAAATAAGAAAGACATAAATGAAAATATACAAAATTTTATTGGATATTGTCACATCCCAAGCACGGTTACTTCGTGGGTTAGTGGGCATCTTTCATTTTTTTTCCCTCATAAATCCAAATTAATTTACAATAAAGGAAAATTTCTCCCATCAATAAATATTTTTCATTAATAGAATTTGATAATGGTAGCTTAATTTATATATATATATATATATATATATATATTTTATAAGTTCATAAGATTATTGATTTGATTATTCTTTTAGTGCACAATTTCTAATAAGACCACCAATACATGTATTTACATGTGGACTTGCCTTGATATATGAGACTGTGGAATGTTCATGGCCCCGAGAGAATAAACTCATTGTTAATCATGAAGTTTGGCAGATATGAGTATTATGGTCATAAAGCTGCATATCCCAAAATTGATGTAACATGAGTGAGAATAACAACGTATATTCCAGGTACATATTATTACTTGTCATCATATAGTCGCTGCAATGCAGGGGAAAAAGTAATTTTAATAAAAAGTAAGAAAAATAACAAATATAAAATATGAATAGATTGAAATATTTCGATAATAGTGGTCCTCAAGGGTTGACTTCCCAATCCGAAGAGTCAACCTTTGACCTTTTTGTTGATGTCCTTGTGCTACCCGTTATCCTAATAAAGTCTCTAGGAAAATGTATCAAACGCAAATAATACACACACACACACATGCATAGATATGGCAATTAGTAAATTTTTATATACTTAACCAGAACAGGTTGATACACATATATATATTAAAGTGAAGCTGATACAATGTTGATTGCAGAGACATAAGACATGTCGACAATATTGAAATGCCACTTACACCTTATAGACCCCTCCATCTAAAAGCATAGAAGAGAGACATCCTAACCACGCCTACCTTTTAATCTTATATCTAGATATGTTAAATGGGTGGTTCGGACCGATTCAAAATGAATTTAGAACCGTTTGAGCTAATTACAATTCGGCCAATTGAGCATAATGTATCGATTTAGTTAACGACGACAGTTTAGGAAATCATGAATTGATCCAAAACTGCGAGCCTAAGCGAATAATTTTTAATTTTTTAATTTTTTTTAAAATTGAATCGATAAAGAATTAAACGTTGATTACAAGGTTTTTGACAGTCCAATATAGTTTTGCATGGTTTCAAGCTAGTTTCCAAATAGTTTATGGTCAGCTCAATGAAAAAATGTGCTAGATCAATTCTGATTCAACGAACGTATTTTTTAAATTTGACTTATAATCGTCTATTAATCTAATAAGAGCAGTTACATATTTGTTTAGGAATGATCTGAGACTGTTCTAGGTTTTGACAGGCTGAAAATTAATTCAAACCAGCGAGTTTAACATATTTACTTTATGTCTTTAGGGATAAATCTAGAAAATTCGTTCAATGGGCCGATTGAAACTCAATGGAACAGTGAAAGAGAGGAGTAAGAGCTCGGAACATGATAATTTGACAAAATTCAAAGGACAAAACAGTATAACTTAATCAATAAAAAATTATATGATATTTCACGAATTTACGGGGATGATGGCAGATGCACCCATAGATCCATCCTGCTTTAGGTCTGACAATGAAACTTTTTGGGACATGTGTACGACTAATCACCAAGAAATTCATGTCACACCACTATCTGGATGTTGCTCTATCTAATGAATCCGTGCGTTACCATCCGCCCGTTAAATCTTTTGCATTATGTCTTGGTAATTGGGCAGGCACCCAGAAGGCGTCCCTAGTGGAGAACCTCCGGGAAGTCGAGACAGACCAGAGCCGGAATCTGGAAATGCTACTTATCATGAGGGGCATTTTGATTAATACGAGCATTTTCATTCTCTGTTGATGATGTCACTGTAGTGATATGCTAATTCTTGTTAGGGTTTGATGGACCTTCTTCCTAACTTGTGATTGAGAGAACGAAATTGTTCGCCACTTTTCCCGGTGAAGGGGCCAAGTATCCTGCCGGACATCACTGTCAGGGAAGGACATCAACGGGCCACACCAAGACATCCTACGCCCAATGAAAGATGACAGTTTGGGATCTAGCAAAGGTGCTACCGGCCCCACCCCGGCTCGGATTATTCCCGAGATCGGCACTTTTTGGCTTTAGGGTTGGAGCGTAGCGGCTTGTATGGTTGGCCACCGTGGTCAAGGTGGTTGTGGATCCTGGCCCGCATTGCCACTGGGGCGTTGCTGAACCGAGGTCGGTCTAAGCACATGAGCATTGGCCACATGGCTTTGTTATACCTTTTAGTAGGATGCATGAAGTTTGTCGGACCCTTCAGACTGCGACGTGGATGGATTGCAATACCAAAAATGTAATTTTATTTCCCTTCTATTATTTATTAATTAATCTCTCGTTGAATTAAAAATATAATTTTTTTATAAGTAAATTAAAATTTGATAGTAGGGGAAAAATTGAAAAGGAAGAAGAAAATAGAAATAGTTAATGAGTGCCACCTCCACCTCCACCTCCACCTCCACCTCCACTCACCTTTCCACCACCTCCTGGGTCCTCTTCCTCCTCCCCCCACAAGTTCCACTCCACCTGCTCTCTCTCTCTCTCTCTCTCTCTCTCTCTCTCTCTTAAAACCCTGACCGCTCCACTACCACAAAAACCATTGCATTCCACAACCTCCATCTCTGTGTGTGTGTGTGTGTTCGGAGATGAGCGGATACAACCCCTTGCATGGACCCACAGATGGAGCTGGCGACGCCCTGCTCCGCCACACGGCCTTCCCCCATCACTCCGCCTCCCGCGGCCACACCTCGATCATCCTCGGGGACTGCGCCGACGTCCAATCGGAAGGGGACATTGGCGACGCCTCTACGTCCGCCTCCATGTCCGAGGGCTTCGCCACTCTCTCGACGCCCATCGTCCTGCTCGATTTCGTGTGGAATCTGGCCTTCATTGTGGTGGCAGTCGCCGTGCTCCTGTCCACGTTGAAGGAGCGGCCTTCCACCCCCTTGAGGCTGTGGCTCTCTGGCTACACACTCCAGTGCGCCCTCCACGTGGGGTTTATATGTGTTGAGTGTCGGCGAGCTGATTACGATTGGCTTTTACCGCAGAGAACTCGCTGCAGGTACCTCTTGCTGCTACTCACCATTCTAAGTTTTTGGCTGCCATACCTCTCTGTTTTTTGTCTTTCCAGTTTTTGGGGCTGAATTTCAATTAAGCTTTGAATATCTTGTTGGGTTTGGGACAAAAGGATTGTCCGACTAACATGTAGCTGTAACCGTGGTTCTGAACTGGGATTTAAAATAAAATAAAAAAAAATCGGCCTGCATCTTAGTGGACCCTGAGAATCCAGAAATCCAGGTCGAGCCGGGTCCGTTCGCTGTCGTTTGTCTTCGGGACTTTCTTGAGGGGAAGACATGACAAATCACTTCAACTAAACCATGTTGGTGTACTGGGATTTACATATAAAAAATATTCCTTCAGGAACATGAGCTGGACGAGGTAGACATAATTGCCAAGTATAAGCTAATAGTTAAAAGATCAGCTTTCTCTCTTTTCAACGTCGTGTCTTGCTGGTGCAGTCTATCTATATACTATATTTGGCCTCTAGAATGATGGGAATTGCAGTGGCATTTAACTTCTGTTATTGACCAGACATGACAGTAGGAGAGGTATCCATTCGCCTGAAAGGTCTGTGTGAATATAGTCATCCTATGTTTTGCATGTTAAATGAACGTGTCTAGAAAAGGTTTAGAGGAGAACCTTTAGCTCAGACTTTAGTAGAATCTTCTTGCTATGAGTAAAGTGGAGAGATCACAAACTGAATTTAGCAATATGCATTTCTCATACCACTAACTATATGATATTTTGGGTTTCATCATCATCTCTTGTTTGTCTAATGTTTGCACTGGAATGGAGTAAAGGAGACCTATGATATGATTAATGTGTATTTTCCAACCTTCAGCAATGTCTTCTAATCTTTCTGCAAGCTAGTGACTGCCCCTCAGTTGAGGGGAAGGAAAGTCTTTAGAACCCCATTGTGTAAAGTACTGACCCATTGAGGTTGGAGGAAAGCTGGAGGAGTCGAGGTTATATTTTCCTCAGTTGCAAGATATGGGACCAGCTGAATTGTCAGTATCTGGGAAAATTATTTAGCTATGCAGTTGTTATGGTTCTGTAAGGCTGTTATTATTTTATGTTCTTAATGAGCACTGGTTCTGATGTAAAGGGAAAAGCAAAGCTTAGTCTTATTCTCTAGCCTAAAGGGATATTGGTTCAGTTGTTTTGTTTGCAATGATGTTTCATTCTTCCATTTGGTTATGTCCCTACTATCTTCCCAATGTCTAGTCCCTCTTCAAAGATCACATCTTTTTTATTGGTCAGTGGCACAAAATTGCTTGCATCCAGCTTTATGACCAATGGTATGGTAAATCTGAGTGTGCATTTCCCCGGGTAAATAATGATGTAGCCTGCTGAATGAGGGGATGTGCTATCTGGAAGATGGTCAGTCAGTTGGGCATGAGGTGATTACCATTTAGGCAGAGCTTTTGGTGATAATTGACTGGAATTGCGTTGTCTCCATTAAGAATTTCAGTTGATCTAGGAAAGTGGAAAATTGAAGAATTATGGGGATGCTATAGGTGAGAGAAGGTATCAATCTGTTTTGCTAGGATTCAAATCAAGTTAAGGTTTCTAGGTGGAAATGCGGCAACATCTTGACATAAAATCAAGAGTACAGAAGGCTCTTTAGCTATGAATTAGATTTTATGGGAAACTATAACTAAGTGATTTAGCTCTGAAATATCAGCTTCATTCTAAAGGGAAAACAGGAAAAAAGGGAGTGGAAGTAGCTAAAAGTTATTCAAGAGAGAACATGTGGAGCTGCTCATAATGGAAACAAAGCAGGGAATTAAGATTATTTTTTGTCACTAGTATCAGCCACATGATTTAGGGTTCTGGAGATCTACTGATTTGGTGATGTGTAAGCTTTCTCTTCTTAGAAATGATTGCATCCAATGACATGAAATTAAATGTCTTTTTTAATATTAGAAAAGAAGGGCTAGATGTCCTTTTTATATTAGAAAAGGAATGCCTCTTGCATCGTGATCTCCTTTATATCATGTCTTTTTCCAGGATCTCAGCAATAACAATTTCCTTTTATCATTTGAACTTCTCAGATTGATCAAGAGATTGGAGTCTGCCAATACAATTTTGTCATCAATTTGGTGGGTGTTAGGATTCTACTGGATTGTTGTGGGTGGACAAGCTCTTCTACAAGATTCTCCTCATCTTTACTGGTGTGTAATGTCAATTTGTAATCTGGGAGTGCTACAGACTAATCTGCATTTGTAATCATTGGTTGAACAGACATTAACAAGATGAAATTTTATTAAACCACAGCGGACTTTACCATGTGTGCATTTGGGAAAGGTCGTGAGAACACATCTTCTCAATTAATTATTGTCCTATGCCTATTTTTGCAGGTTGACAGTTGTCTTCCTAGTGTTTGACGTGTTCTTTGTGATCTTTTGCATTGGGATGGCTTTTCTCGTCTTCTGTGCTCTCTTTTTCTGCATTCCTGTTGTAGCGGTGATGCAAGCACTTGTTTTGAGACCAGAAGGGGCTCCTGACGATGTCATTAGGAATCTGCCGAAGCATACGTACCGTCCAGCAAGTTCACTTGATGGATTAGACAACTTTAAGAAGAACGGAAGTTTTGGAATTTGTCAGGGAGTAAGCAACAACAGCTGTTCCAGTTGTGAACTTGTTCTTCATCCTGACGACTCGGTAAGGGCCTATTCCTGTTCTTGCATCCCTATCTAACTGAAGCTAAACTGCATGTGGAAATGCATGGGGCAAGAGCCCAAAAGGATAGAAAGAAAAGGCAAAAAGGATGCATCTGCTTGAAGACTGATACTCGTAAGTTGATAACTTGAATTCATGTCCATTTCCAGGAATGTTGCATTTGTCTATCTTCATATGTAGATGGAGAAGAACTACGCACTCTCCCTTGCAACCACCATTTCCATTGTGGTTGCATCAGCAGATGGCTCCAGATAAACTCAACCTGCCCCCTGTGCAAATTTGACATCCTTAGAAGAGATTCACTTGTTTGAATGGAGAGTGATTCCCAGCAGGGAGAGTCATTCTTCTTGCTGAAAACGTGAACGAGAAGGGAGAAGCTGGCTTCCCTATTCTCTCTTACATGTTTTGAGTTCAGTGAGAATTATATATGTAAAGAATAGGTATGTACATAGGGTTCATGTGGAGTTATTGTTAGCAACTTGATGAAAGAAAGGTGCCTTCTTCTTGCTGAGGCCTCGCCCTGGATGCCTCACATAACAGTAGACGTGGTGCATCGACTGGAGAATGATCTAGAAAATGAAATCCGGAATCAAATACCATTGGAGGCAGAAGCATCTGTCGTGCCTCCCAGCTAAATCTGCAGTAGACAACTTGAGTTTGAAGTGGTTAAGATTAGAAGTGGCAAATGAGGCTGATCTGGTCGTATCGGGCGGGGACCGAGCACGGCAGGGCTTCTTAAACACGGTGTTATAGGCCGTGCACTATGCCAAGCTATCAGGCTGGACAAAAATTTGCCAGCTCTAGTTTAGATGGCAGCCACTCACCTCTTGTTCGTGTCCCTCTTTTCCGATGCATTCCAGCAATTCACAGCACGTGTGACAATTATTCAAACATGTAGAATTAGTCTAATTTAGAGATTATGTTTTAAAATTTGAAATTAACAGTTATGCTATTCGATGATCCTGTAAGAACAATTTACCTTTTTCGAGATATAAAAGAGCTTGTAAGAGGAAGATGGAATAAAAGGTATAATAGCGTCATTGACTTATTGGTCTAAAATAGATGGTGCTATTGTCACGTCAAAATTCCTCGTTTACTCTTTAGTTTTGTTAAATCTTTGGTGGGTAAAAGCGACAATTCACCTTTCCGTTCAACTTTACGGTATCATTCATATTTCAGCGTCCGTGGGAACCTCTGCCACCTTGCTCCTGGGTGCCCCTGCGGCCCTCCAGCTCCCCAGCTAACCACCGCAGCTCAGCGTCTTAGCTTCTCCTTGCGTTACATGCATTCTTATTAGAGGCTCTCAATCGCCACTTAACAGTTTCGTTTGTAGTTGCACAATTCCTCCGGACATAAGCCTAGAGATGGGATCGTGATATTTGAGTTATTGCCATGTTTGATTATTCCAGAGATTGTGAGAACCTCGCAAATCTCAGCTGCTGTTGTGTATTGATTCAGATTAGAATCAATGGCTATAGCAGCGCAATGGCTGAACCGAGTAATGACATTTCTCTGAAATCAGAAGTGACTGAAAATTTGAAGTCCTCATATTCAACCTGAGGTTGCCTACGGCAGATCAATAATGGGTTAACAGTAAACTCCTGTCTGGCTAAAGTTTTTGCATCGAAAGAACTTTGTTAAGTTGAGGAAAATCTGTATATTTTATTTTTAAGGGTATGCTATTGCAGTCAATAGGGTGGCTCACCTGACTGGGAGCTAGCTGCTATGTTCATCAGGTTGTTTCCTCTCTCTGACTAGACACAGCAGGGTCTGGTTTTCTTGAGCGGGGAATGTTTTGACATATTTTTAAAGTTTAAACTAAACCTATGTTTGACATTGTTTTGTCTCTTCGTTGCTAGATGTATAACTGGTAGAGAAAATATCTGCAAAAGGTAGCTTCTAATTTTCCATTTCAAACTAATTCTTGCTTTTACTTTCTCCTTATTTCCATAGTAGTGGTGGCAAATTGTGCCGAGGCCAGCCCAAGCACAGCCCTCAAGAGACTCTGCTCCAGCCCAGTGTGGTAGCACAATAAGATTGTATGAATCGTTAAAAGATATATTCATGAGCTAGTTGGTCAAACTATCGTGTAAATCCTCTTTCTGGATCCCTGCTCGTAAGGAAACAGAACAGTGGATGTGTAATTGACCATCTCTTTTTGTCACTTACCAACTTGATTTGGGAGCAATTTGTTTTCATATGATCTCCTTGACTGCAAATGCCGCAGATGCTGGGCAGAAAAGCTGATACTGGAGAAGCTGAGCTCAATCGATGGCTTCCCTGGCATACGCAGTATCATCTCATGAAGTTTCAGTGTTCTATGCTGCTCATACAATTGTTCTTGCTTACAGTTGTCTGTGGCTGCACTCTTGTTGGTCCTCTTTCTATCTTGTCGGCATGTATATAATATAACAAGGAATTTTGGTGAATGAAACTAATTTTCTAGACCTCATTAGACCGATCCCATGCAAGCTTAGCCTCTGGACTACTTGATAAAGGCCGGAGCTTGCCCCAACGATTAATCAGATCCATGCAGTGCCTAGGGGTGACAAAGTTAAGGGTGTGCCTGCTAGGATCAAACTAGCTAGGAAATAAACCAGAACAAGCAGCAGCACAGTTAATAGGCAAGCCCTTCATAATCAATCCGGGCAAAAAGGTATATTAGTTACTTCGTGATAGTTGAAACACTATTTGAGAGTTGATACCAGAAGCATGGAGCTACAACATGATAACGTCGATAAGTTTAACCGGAAGCTTGAAAAGACACACTCTAGTGAAGCAGGAGTTTGGCATGCATCAAGGTCAAAGTCCATGGTTCCATTGTTCGATTTATCCATCTCCATTCTCTTGCAAATTGAAAAATAGTGCTGAACAATCTCATAGCGGCAAAGAAGAAGTAGAATAACAGTCATTTAATTGCCAAATAGGCAAATGCTTTTTGATAAAAGATAATCCAAGTCTCGTAGGAATACTTCCACTAGAGATGTTAAATGGGCCGGTTTGGCTAGGAATCGACCCATAAAAATCTGTAACCGACACTGGCCATCCCCAAACTGGCCCATAACACTTTTATTGGATTGAGAGATGGTTCTGAGTTAAGTTCAAGAAATAGGCCCGATAAACCGGAACCAACACGACACGTTTTCTTATTGAACCGACATGAAACAGTTTAGGAATTGACTCAAAACCATTGCAAAACTGACCTGAACTAGCAAAACCTTGCAAATTAATGATTAAAATTTGTAGATTAATTTAAAATTTTAAAAAAGATTCATTTTAAATAATTTGAAGAAGAAGAAGAAGAAGAATAATAATAATAAAGATGAATGGTTCACAAGATCAAACCAGTCCAAACAATGAATCGGCCTACTTTTATAAATGGTTTTGGGCCAATTCGTATATGGTTGAATTGTGATTCGTAACAAGACCAATCCATTAGGCAAATGAGCCAAATAGTTGCAGGCCCATTTTGAGCTAACTCGAAACTGGCCAGCTCGTTTTAACATCTCTAACTTCTACTACAAGGAGTTGTAAAAGCTAGGAAGTGCAAATTAGACTCCTAATACATATAGTTTACCTATAATACTTGCAGCACGTAATGATGCTGTCTCTCTAACTTCTTCATTGTTTTAAGCTCAAACTTTGCAAGAAAAAAGGAAAATATCATGTGAACTTGATGCATCCCAAGAGCAAAAAGGCTCTTGTGTTCACAAAGAATAGCATGGCTCCCAAAAATATCATGGAGATACCCATTAACATAAGAAGAATCACAAGCTGCGATTAAAGGAATGAGGAAAGTTTATAATTATTGGTATATCAAGTAGGAATGGTTGATACCCTTACTAGCATGACTTGATGATAAATTCTTGTGCATGTGCTAAATTCGCCTTATTTTCATTTACGTTTGACACGTCATCTATATATTTTTTAGACTCATCCATATTTTCTAAAATATCTATAATAAAATAAAATAAATCAAAATAAGAAATGATATCAACTATTTATTATAAACTATATTAACCACTTGTAATATTAATGTATTACCTTATTCTCCATAGATCCAATCTCTCCAGCAAAGTATGGCCTCACATTATCATTTTTAATAAAACTATGGAAATGAATAATGATGTTACTATTGCAACTAAAAGCGGATTTTAAAGCAACCACAATTAGAGGAATGAATAAGATATCACAACCCATAGAAGGATTGGATAACAATTAACCTATTTTGATCAATATCGCAAAGCATCCAATTCATTCATCCTACTTTTGATCTTCTCCTCCAACTCCAACTTTTGCACTTCAATTTGAATGGTTCATTCAACATCATAATCCTACATAAAATATACAATGAAATATCAAATAATTACAGTTGAGAAATGATACATTGACATTCAAGTAAGAATATATAAAAGATTATTTATACCGTAAAAAAAATTGTCATTCAATCCTAGATTGATTTTGAGATCTAACATAGTAGTTAAAGAGTAACTTGAAGTAGAGGTGAAGATTGAGAGTATTCATCAAATATGTCAAATAGCTTCATGCAAAACTTTCTCATTGTGAACTTGCGCATTATGTCCACAAAGTCTTCGACAAGCTCGTTTTACAAAATTCAACTTGATGTGGGGATCTAGAACAATTTCCATATCAAATACTTCATTAAATTTAGTCCAATATTTCTAAAACTTTACAATCATTCAAATGACCATTCTCTTCAAAAAATTGTTGTTAGAATCACATTCCTCTTTGAAGTTATGATAAATTACCACCATCAAATGAAAAAATAAATTTGAAGTGGCATACTTAGTTTTGGAAAATAAGCAAGTCAAATCATAATAAAAGCTCTAGAACTTATACAATTTCTTAATCCTCTCATACTTAAATATTGTATGTAATGTGTATAACTAGTGTTACTCATCCATAAATGTTCAAGTATAGCCTTGTAATAAATTACACTTTCAACTTAAGAAATTTTGAATTCCATCTCGTTGGAACATCTTATCTTACACCATTCTTACTATCTAAACACAAAACTCTTCATTCATTTAAAACATCATTTATGTACTTTTGAAACTTGTCCATATGTTCTAAAATATCTATAATAAAATAAAATATAGCAAAATAACAAATGATATCAACTATATTAACCACTTGTAAAACTAAGGTATTATCTTTTTCTTAATAGATCCAACACTATAGAAATTCCCAAATTTCTATTAGACACATTTGATGGAAATTGGACGATCGTTTCACGGAAATGAGGATATTTCACTAGATTCTAAAGAAAATGCATCTCTCATATGAGGCTTTGATGGAAATTTCAAGTCTAATGGAAATATGATGCAAATGTGTCAGAGTCTCGAGAGACATGTCCATTGGAAGTTTTGGGGAGAATGTTGTGAGAGGATGTTTGTCGGAAATGTTACCATCTGAAATTGCTAATGGAAATCCATCAAATAATCACCAAGGCTGATTCTCTTGTTAATCCATTAGAAAATATTTTTAATAAATTACTGATAGAAAATCCATAAGTAATAGTCTCACAAAATTGTAACGGAAATGATTCTAATAGACATTACTAATAGAAATCTAACAAAAAAGATTGGGCAAGTAACAAAGATCTTTCTTGCTCTACTTGTGTCATGCAACATCCCTACTTATTGAAATTCATCAATTGCAAGTATCAAACACAGTATTTATTACTAATATTATGTCATATTATCAATAGATAAATTTACAATTATAAGTAAGTTACTGCAAAGTTGTACATCACATATATGCACATAAAACATTGCGTCCAAAAGTTACAAATGTATTTCCATGCACTGTCTTCCCATTCTTCAAAAATTGTCAAAAGTGCCCATGCCAAAATTTATAAATAACGTATAAATATAATCACCGATCCTTCCCATCTTCCCCATCAGTTGACCTTCTAGCATTCCTCAACTATCTTGAATATATGACCATGCACCGCAAGTCATTGAACAAAGGGATATATAAATCTTCATGAAATAACGAATGTGCCAATTGATGTGGCATTGGATGTCCCATGGGTGTTGATGTCAAAACCCTTAGCCTTAGGTTTTCACAAGCCTCCTCCAGTCCTCCCTCTTTTAGTTTCAACCACTTAGGTTTTCGAATCTCCTTTAACTTTACAGCAAGTGACAGCAGCAACAACGGTCGTGGACCTCTCCCTCACAGTGCAAGAGCAGTGACAGCCCTCTCCTCCATAGCAGGAGGCAACAATGTGTTTTAAGCCAAACTTATAGTGCTTCTGGATGTGAGCGTAATTGGAGTATATTTGAACATATCCACTCAAAAAAGAGGAATAGATTAGAGCATCAAAGAATGAATGACCTAGTATATGTTCATTGCAATTTGAAGTTAAAATAGAGGTATATTTAAGTTTTGTTAAATAGTTTTATCTTGATTTTAGTCTAGTTGTTTTAGCATTTCAAGATGAATTTAGAATTGTTATACAAGAATTATACGAAAGATCGGAATTACAGTCCCATTGATCATGAGATGTTTGATATAAATGGTACTTGGGTGTTAGAGAATGAGTCTCTAATGTTGATAAATGAAGAGTTAAAAACTTTTTGACGGGACTTAGAAAAATGCACCATTCAAGATAATCACAAGGATGGTAATAATCTTAAATTTGTCATTTCATTACATTTTTATATTTTGCTTTCGTTTGTCTAATTATAATTATATATTGTGATATAGAGGAATTGAACTTCAATGAACTTGATGTGGATGATGATGAAGATGATGGTCAAGGAAGAAGCGGTGCCAATGATGCCAATGAAGTCCCTGGACGTTCTTTTGATTGGCATGAATATTTTAATAATGATACCAACATATCGAATCAAGAAACAAAAAATGATTTCTGCATGGAATGGGGTGTTTGGAATGCCCATTGTTGAATAATTTTAATTTTAATCACTATTTTATTTTTAATCATATTTGGTTGTGAGACTTTTTGTTTAAGATTTTAATGATGCACTTATTTTATGTTGTTAGATTTATATTTATATTTTTATATTGAACTTGGATGATATGATAATTATGTTAAGAATTTTTTGTTATATATCATGGTATTATGTATAGTATTATGTCTTTTTATTATTAATATTATTTATTAAACATGCGGTTCAACTCATTAAATCCCTGGTCCAACCCATGAACCCATATCTTGACCGATTCTCAGCCTAGTCCGATTTTAAAAACTATGCTCCTATCCATGTTGCTTTCTTCTTCTTTTTATAATCACTTTCGTATTGAATGCCTCTCACATAAAATGCTCGTTAGTTGAATACCACCATACATAATCCTTTCATAGGATATAATGAACAAATGACATATTATACATAATCCTTTCAAATACAATGATTGTATAACCTATAAGTATAGTTGAATGGTTTATACTAACCTTCCAATCTTAAAACATCTCTTGTTGTGTTTTTTTCCGAAATCTTATCCCATGACAAATTGAAGCACGTCATGGTATTCCTAATTATCTTAGTGATACCATAGACAACAAAAAGATTTGGTTTGAATTACAGGGAAAATATCAATTACAAGTAGTAGCTTCATATTATATACAAGTTAAAAGCATATAAAATATGAATAATATCTTATAAATGAAATAATAACTTAGGTCACAAAGTATTACACATAACGACCATTCTAAACCAAAAAGCTCCTATTATCTTCACTAGCATGTTGCATTTGAGTATTTGCCTCAACACCAACATCCTCTCTTTTGAGTGTTTAACTTTTCTTTTGGATGTACTGAATCAGGAGGTAATGTTCTACTAGAGTCGCTGCTGTCATCATGCACATATTCATTGGATTGCTTTATATCATTTTCATACAGTTTTGTAGAGTTTTCCTCTTGTAGACATGTAGAGAACATCGCAGGAAACTATGTCATGAGATAAACCAACATTCAACAAGAATGATGCGGCCCATTCAACATAACAAAATTTGTTTCAGAAGCAAAGGCAACAATAAAATGTGACATGTCAACTGATGCTTTACTATTTAAAATTTTCTATAACTAGTTACTTTTTGATGCTGACAACAAGGCACACCCCAACTCAACTTGTGATAGTAATGAATAGCCCAACTTAGTAGCTAACAAAGCCCAACCTAGTAAGTAATATACAGTCCAATTCAGTAAAGCAAAATAATAAACAGCAGAAGCAGCTCAACACTTGTAGTATAACATAGAAGAGAAGTTAACAAAGGCAATAGAACGAACAAGACAGTAGCAGGCCATCAACCAACTATCATAGAGAAAGTCAACAAAGCAACAAATACATAAAAAGTCAACAAAGCAATGATGACAGATGTGGCAACAAATAATAGATAATAGATAGCCCATGTAGCAAATGACAAACATGGAGAACAATACTCCTTCTATATTGGAACTCATGCCAAAATATGTCGATGAAAGGCTAGCAATGACACAAGGAAATTGCAAATTAGTCTTTCCTTCAAACACTTGCCAAGTAGAAAAAGTACAACAATACCTTGAAAAATCAGTTAAAGATGTCTTCGAGCGAGGAGGTGGGCTGCATCCAAGCTAGAGGGTGGTCACACTGAAGTGCCTGAGCTGCTGTGCATCTGCTCTATCAAAAAAAAGGTATGAGAGAGTACAAATGAAAAAAGAAACTACCGAAGCGAAAAGAATAGGTAGAAACTTGGCTTTTATGAGGCTCTTGGAGCCTTTTTTTTTTTCTATCAAACTTGCGGGGGACCTTCCATTAGTGACTTAGCTAGCAATAGCGCATTAGACAAATATAGAAAATTTTCAATTTCAAAGAAAATGTATTTTAAGTTATAATTGCAGGTGATTTTTCCATTAGCCAAGTTTCTTTATTTTTTCGGTGGAGCTATCATCATATTTGCGTGAGAAATAGCCAACAAAAATGTTTACCGTTGGCATTTCCATGAGAAATAGTCTCATGGAAACTTTCCAATGGATATTTCCTTGACTTCATTCTAATGGAAAATGTATGTGTGACGATTTTCAGTGAAATTGCTGCCACAAAGTTTTCGATGGACAATTTTTGTTGCAAGTCTATCGTAAAAAAATTCCGTCAACATTTTCAATGAAAAATTCCATAATATGTTTTTGAGGAAATATCTCTAAAAAAATCACAAATTTTTGGTAGTGCAAAATCTCTCTAGCAAAGTATAGTCTTAACATTATCTTTTTAATGGAACTATAGAAAGAAGTAATAATATGACCGCTACAACTAAAAGCGAATTCTAAAGCAACTGTAGTTAGAGAAACACATAGGATATCATGACCCATAGAAGAAAGGATTGCATAATGATCTACCTATTTCGATCAATATTATAAAACATCCAATTCTTCCATCCTACTTCTGATCTTCTCCTCTAAATAATCCTCCAACTTTGACTTTTGCACTTCCATTTGAATGTTTTGTTCAACGTTATAAACCTACATAAAATATACAATGAGATATTAAATAATTATAATTGAGAAATGATATATTGACAATTAAGTAAGAAGATATAAAATATTATTCTACCGTAATAGAATATTGACATTCAATCCCAGATTAAGTTTGAGATTTGACATTGATGTGCATTTGAGTAGTTGAGAAGGAAGTAAGAGCAAAGATGAGCATTGAGAGTATTCATAAAAATTATCAAATAACTTCTTACGAATTTTCTCAATGTAAACTTATGCATCATACCCATAGAGTCTTCAGTAAGCTTGTTCTACAAAAGTCAACTTATTATGCGATTTAGAACAACTACCATGGCTAACACTTCATTAAATTTGGACTAATATTTCTTAAATTTTCCAATCATCTAAATGGTCATTCTCTTCAAAGAATCATTGTTAGAACCACATTCCTCTTTTAAATTATAATAAATCACCACCACCAAAGGAAAGAATAAATTTGAATGGGTACATTTCATTTTAGAAAATAAGCAAGTCAAATTATAATAAGAGTCCAATAACTTATGCAATTTCTTAATCCTCACACACATGTATAACTAGTGCCACTCATCCCTAAATGTTCAAATGCAATTTTGTAATAAATTGCCATTTTCAACATAAGAAATGTCGAATACCATCTCATTTGAACATATTGTCTTACATCATTCTTATTATTTAAACACAAACTCTTCACACATTTATGGAAAAATTTCTCTCTTGATTGAGAATCCCAAACATATTTAATACTTTTTTGAACTTTTTCAACAACATAATCAACATCTTTCAACTTTTACTACATAATCAAATTTAAAATATTTGCATAACAATATATATGAAAGAGATCACCACCTAATATAAGAGCTATTTGTCAACTTTTGCTTTCAAATATGTAATATAAACATCATTTACAAAAGTATTATCCAATGTCAATTATGCTAATTTCCCATAAATGCCCCATTCAAATATAATGTTAAAGATTTTCTTCACTAATGTCTTGTGAATGTGAAGGGAAGGCATATAACTTAAACATAAAACATATTTCCTTAAAATCCAACCTTCATCAATAAAATGAATGATTATAGCAAGATAATCATCATTATTTATTGTAGTCATAAGTCCAACATTAAGCTAACTTAGTAAAATTACTTGCTAGCAAGCTTCTAATCTTCTTCTTCTCTAACTCAAAAAACTTCAATATATCAGCCTTTGTCATGTTCCTAGAAATAGTTTGTATGCTAGGATGTATATATTAAAAGCAAGCTCTAATATCCAAATATACAACAAATTTGAAGGATAAATTATGCATTGCCATGGTAGTAACAAGTGATTCTCAAAATTTTGTTATGATTAAATGATGCATTGGTTCAGCCTATGGAGCCATGAGAAGAGAATAAAAAATCTTACTTATGTCTTGTGTATCTTTCTTTAAACATTTCTCCATATAACATAGCGAATGACATGTCCCACCTCTAGGAGCACAAGTAAACTCCTTGTGACAATACTTGCATTTGCACTTTTGTGAGCCTTCTTTACTTGGAGGAAACTTTTCAAAATGATTCCAATATTTCAGCCTCTCTTTCTTAGTCCTTGTATCTTATTTATTAGAACTAGATGAATCTACTCCTATCAATATCAGTGTTGATCCTTTCAAAGTTGAAGTATTTTCAACATGTTTAGTTCCATGCACATCTTGTTTAGTGTCATTCATATCATTATCATCAACAAAAATGTCAATATGGACTCTTTCATGTCCTATCATGTGTGATATATAGAGAAAAAAAACTAAGTTACCAATCAAATTAAGCATAAATAAGGAGTTGTAAATAGGTTGCAATTATAACATTTTTACTAACTACAACAATTACTTGAAATTGCTTTGCTCTATGGTTGGCAAAACAACTAGTCATCGAGTTATAGTGCATCCGTGTGAACATCTCGTAGTACATTGAATCCCTACCTAATGTTTCAGCATAAAATTGAAGATAAGAAAATGATGTAAGTGTTGGATAGAGGACAATAAATATATATGTTATATTAATATATCTTTTACATTCTTCTTGGATAACTGCTAGCAAATATACATCCCCTAAAGTAGACGGCTCCACCTCTCTTCGACTTTTGATTTCTCTTATTTGACTCAAATGACTCACACCAACAAATATCCCCCAACCATGTTTCCTATAGATTTCATTAAGTTGGGCTACCACTTTCTTGTTGAATGCCTCCCACATAAAATGCTCATCAGTTAGATCCTACCACACATAATCCTTTAACACAATATAACAAACAAATGACATGTTGTATATAAGAGTATATTAAATTCACTAATGTAGAAACTTTAAGTATAGTTGAATGGTTTGTACTTGTAATCGAAAAAAAAATGGTTTGTACTCATCCTCCAATCCTGAAACATCTCTTTGCCATATTTTTTTTGGAATCTTAACTCATGACGGGTAGAGGTATGACATGCTATTCTTAGTTATTGAGGTGATACATTGGACAACAAGATGATTTGGTTCAAACCTATAGAAAAAATACCAATTATAAGTTGTAATTAGATATTATATATAAGTTAAAGGTGCATAAAATATAAATGAAATAATAAGTTAAGTGATAAACTATGACCCCTAATGACACTACTGAATCAAGAAGCTCCTATTGTCACCACCAACATGTTGTCTTTGAGTGTTTGGCTCTTCTAATGTTTGGCTCTTCTTTTGCTAGAGTCATTATCATCGCTATGCACATATTCATTAGATTGCTCTACATCATTTTCATACCATCTTGTAGAACTCTCTCTCTTCCTTTTAGGCATCTACAACACATCGCAAGAAACTATCTCATGAGATGAACCATCAAAGTAGTAGTTCAATTCAATTCAATGAACAAAACAAATGCACATACAAGACAACTCATTCAACAAGAAAGCGGCATTTTAGGCACAATAGGCCAATAGCAAAGGCAACAACAATCATATCTTGCTAGTATTTATTTTTATAAGTGATTAGCACAAAATTCATGTCTTTATATGCATCACATCAAGCAATTCAACAGTGAAAAAAAACTACTTTGAATTGACACGCAACACACAATCGATAGACTAAATAGCACGACAACACACAGTAGGCCAATAGCGAAGCACAACCGAACTCAACCTATGACAACAATTAATAGTCCAACCCAGTGGCTAACAAAGTCTTGTCTAACAAAACACAGCCTAGCCCAACAAAGTAAAACAATAGACAATAGAGGTAGCCCAACACTTGCAGTATGACAAAGATGAAAAGTCAACAAAGCCAACACAACAAACAAGACAACAGTAGACCATGGACCAATAACAATAGAAAAAGTCCATAGGCAATAAAGATAGACAAAGTCAACATAGCAATGATGATAAATGCAATAACAAATAACATACTATGATAGCCCATGTAGCAAACGATAGACTTGGAGCACAACACACAAAATCCATCTATAATGAACCTCATACCAAAATATATCAATGAAAGGCCAACAACAGGGTAAGAAAATTGCAAATGAGTCAATGAGATATTTCATCAAATATAAGATGAGCAAAACAAGCACAACCCTCCCTTAACTGTATTCATGGAGTCTAAAGGCTCACACGTGTTCTCCCAAATGTGGCTACGCTCTTGATGATAGGAACACCCTCTAGAGGTTCAAGCTGAATTAAGAAATAGCCAGGGAAGCACACCAAGAGTAAGGAGAAATGCGAGATAAATTGTACAGGGCAAGGGAAAAATGTGTGGGTTGTGGGGAGAAATGGTTACCAAGATTGAAGGGATTATGAGGATAAGATGTGACAGATTCGGTGGACAATAGGATTTATAGAACAAAATCAGTAAACTAATGAGGAGCCCCATTTTCTATCAGCTTTGCCATGATGTTTTCCATTGGCAACCCCTAAGAACCATAGGGAGCATTTAAAATTTGAAAAATATTAAAATGTTAATTATAATTGTTTATTACTATAAATTTAAACAATAAATAATTATAAGTATAATCAATTTTTAATTAATAAAAATGGTAATTGTATTTAATTCAAATAATATGGATTCGTAAAATTAGATCTATATAGCAATCACAAATTATGGTGTAATGTTAATAATTGCAAATTACAAATGGTACACTAACTAAATGATACTTAAAATTTCCCAAATTGTCAATCACATTTGTTACAACTCAGTCCCTATAAACTTCTACGTATTGTACAATGGAGTACCTATCGTATCACCCCCACCGTTCCCAAAACCCTAGCATGACGGCACCGGTGATAAATAGATATCTTATCTCACACTAATAATGTGAGTAGAAAAGCCTTGGCAGTTCCATCAGGTTTTGGAGTTTTCATCTCTGGTGTTTGATTTAATATTCTAAGTATCTCCTTAGCTTCCAGGATTTAAGTAGCTCCTCATTATTTTCCTGGCTTATTTTTTGTGGAGTATAATTAATTAATTGATTAATTATTACAAAATAGGCTGCAATTTCATTTCTATCATGAAACAATTCTTGATCGTTTATTTTTAGTGTTGATATGAAGTTTCTTTCTTTCCTAATAATTGTCCATAAGTGGAAAAACATAGTGTTCCCATCTCTATATTTAATCCACATTTCTCTAGATCTTTACATCCACATGATATCTTTTCTAACTAAACGCTCATCTAATTCACGTTTCAACTGATTAATGGACCTAACATTCTGGTTCGGCACTGCCCAAATGAAATTTTGTTCCATTCCTTGAAGCCATTTTAGTGTTTTTTGACTCGTGGATTGGAAAGCTCCTGACCATGCTTTATTTACTGATTGCCTACTAGTCGAATCCCTAATCCAAATAGCTTCAAACCTAAAAAGGGGGTTTTGTGAGTTGAGGTTGATTACCCACAATTTTGATAGTATGGGATTATGGTCAGATCTCCCTGAGGTCATGCGCTCTCCTCCAGTTTTTACGTAAAAGTCCATCCAATCGCTGGTAGCTAAAGCTCTAATATATCCTCAAGGCATCCTAATTCAGTAATGAAGTTCTCTGGGTATGATCTAGATCTACCTATGAATTTTCGTCCTCCCTTTTTCTCTGTTTCATGTACGATTTCGTTTAGGTACCCCATTAACCACTCATGGCTCAAAGTACTCTTTGTTAACTCAATTAGCCCTTTCCAGAAAATTTCTTTTTGCTGATTGTAAGGAGGATCATTTATATAGAAAATGTAGAAGGTTTATTAAAAATAGTATGTTCACTTCTAACATGAATCACACCACCAAGAGTGATCATCTAGTAATTTAAAATTCACTTTCACATAATTTAATGAGTTCAAAGTCATAGATTTCATCTATCGCATTACTTTAAAACACTTACTAGTTTGACTCTTAGGGTTGTAAGTTGTTGCGACTTTCTGGCACCTAGTAAGATTACCCTTTATTTAGCACAAGAAAAAAACATCCCTGGACTATGCTTTCTTGCGAGACCTTTTAGGGCTCGGATCGCTGGGGGCGTTTCCTAATCCTCGATAAGTCCACGATGCTAGATTCATGGAGAAGAGAACTTAAATCAAAATTAGCATGCAGAAAAGGCACTACTTTTAGTTATTGGGTCGTAGAGATTAAGGTGGAATTTGTGAAGGCTCCAAGAACAGTAAAAGAAATGTCAAATTCACAGTAGAAATTCACCTAAACCTTAATTAGAAAGGTACAGTATATATTTTCTAACAAGACAAGCTTACATGCCTAACTGTTTCTTTTGACAAATCAGTTGATAAAGAAGTACTTATTATAAGGCTTAATATAATGATATCATTTTTAATCTAATAACTAAAAAAATATAAATATTTCATTCTAAATTTATAAATATCATATATAATAAAAATAAAAATTTATCAAAAACCGAATTATTAATGAGAATCAAAAGGCAGCCAAGAATGGCTAACTAAGAAAAGAATACAGAGCAAAACGATCAGTAAATACCCCGACCACTTGGCTGAACTCAGGATTGTTGATAGGCACTCTATGGGTCTTGATCTTCTCGGTTGAGTGGTCGGCTCAAGTGCAGACCTATATCTCGTGAGGGAAAAACTTACCTTCAATGAAACTAACGGTAGATAACTTGAGCTAGTTTGTGATGTTGCTCTAATTTTTATTCTAGGATTTGATCATTGATGAGCAGGTCCCAATTCATGGTAAACTGAAACAGAAGAAAAATGGGTGGAAAAATTCCCAAGCGATGAAGACATACACTCGTACTCGGCCGACTCCCAGCAAAGGGAGAATATCCACAGATTTGGCCAATGGAGTGAGATATGCTACCCCCGAGGGGAGAAAGAAAGCTCCAAAACGAGGAGGAGGAGGAGCCCTTGACGACGAAAACACCACGAGGAAAAGAGAGTGCGAGCGTGAGAGAGAGAGAGAGATTCCGTAGATTTTGCCTTCTCTTATAATTGCCTAACTCTTCAGTGATGCTAACAAACTCTTCCTAATGCTAAAAAGCTCAGCTAATTAAACTAACAGAGCCACAACGATCATGACTGCCATTCCCTAAACTTGCCATTTTGTTACAACTCAGTCCCTATAAACTTCTATATGTTTTACAATGGAGTACCTATCGTATCACCCCCACGAATCCCAAAACCCCTGCATGACGGCACCGGTGATGGTTGGTAGTGCCCCGCGTGGGACCTCTCTATTTCCTCGCTTGATTAACATCTCGGTGGATAAACCCTAGGTATCAAAATCTAGGGTTCCAAATCACACATACGAGCTCCCTCGAATTGTGGCTTCAGCTCCTAGGCTTCGAATGAGGGAAAAGGGAGAGAGTGTGAGAGAGGAGAAGAGATATGATTTTTGTTCATGATTATCGGCTAATTTCTTACCTCTATGATCTAGTTTGAGGGCCTAAATCTGCTTTCTGTTTGGAGTTTTTTACATTATGGGCTCTATCAATTGATTATTATTATTATTTTTGGCTGAATTATCAATTGAGTGTTATGACTTTTAGAGTTCTTAAGTTTCTTATGCTGACGGAAGACGACATGGAGAGCCACGGTAGCGCCAGTGGAGATGCCCACACAACGATAAAAAAAAAAATAGACGAAAAGAGATTTGATTTTTTGGGGGGGAATTTTAAGGTATTTTTGAATTTTTTATAATTTTAAAGAAATTTCCATAGTTTTTGAAGATTTTTTTAAGGATATTTCAAAAATTTTTAAGAATTTAAAGTTTCTGAAATTTATTAAATATTTTTTATGAAAATTATAATTTTTTCATNATTAAAGGAAGGGATGGCAAGAAAGGGAATAGAGGAAAAGGGAAGGAAATGGAAGAGAATATCAAGAAAAAAAATTTTAACATTATTTAAATTCACGTACTAGGAGATCAAGGAATATGATAGGAATATTATGATTTTTTCGTATATGCTTATAATTTTTCAAGATTTTTAACTTTTTAAACTTAATTCAATGCCTTTTGTTATAGCTGGATTTTTTTGCAAATTTCCATTTTTTTTTGAAGTTATGATATTCTTTAATGTATTCCCAAAATATTTATTGTTTAATTTTTTTGATTGATTTCTTACTTTTTTTTTTAAGACAAAAAAATTATATTAAAAATCTTATAAGTAGAGAAGTAATATGGGTAATTTTGGGCTAGTTCAAAACAAGTTCGGAACCATGTGGCCAACTAGTTATATGCCATGATTCGGGAAATCTTGAATTGGCTCATGATTGGGCATAAGTAAGACAGTTTGTAGCAGTTTCAATCATGAATCGTGACACTTTTCTTCTTCTTCTTCTTTTTTAATTTTAAATTATTTAAAATAAATAATTTTTAAAATTATTTTTATATTTGTTAAAGTGAATAGCCAAAGAATCGGTGATTGATTCTACGGT
Organism: Sonneratia caseolaris; assembly: GCA_900006705.1. NCBI lineage: Eukaryota > Viridiplantae > Streptophyta > Magnoliopsida > Myrtales > Lythraceae > Sonneratia > Sonneratia caseolaris. The sequence goes on from CXYZ01008245.1 coordinate 570,058, forward strand.
TTTTGGTAGTTGAAGTTATTTTCGTCTAATTTCACCATTGTTTCGAGCAGATTTTTAGATAGGTTCGAGCCAATTCAATGTTAGTATACTTATCGCTTGAACTCTAACTCGTAATTATCATTCAATTCAATAATATTAATTATGAACCAATCTAAGGATAGTTTAGACTTATTCTAAGTTTTGATGGATTGATTCCGATCAAACTCTTCGTTTAACAACTTTTAACTCTACATATCACAACCATAATGAACAATGATAATTCCTTAGGTAAGAACGGAATCAAATGCATACAAAAATATTTTTTTTTATTTTGAAATTTGGTTTGTGGTCCAAAAGTTGATTGACTGAGCTGTAGCCAGAAGCGATGACGCGGACCCTCTTAGTTTTCTTGCAGGGGAAACCAAAGATCTTATCAAATAAGAGATAATTAACCAGATATTAGTTGGCATAAGTAATTTTTTTGAAAAATGAATAAATAAAATTCATATTTTAAAATTTTTATTTTTAATAGATAAACTCAAATTTAAATTATTTAGGCCCGACCGATCTTCTAAATATCAAATTATATATAGATACGTGTCGAAAAATCAGAAATCATTTCGCCTCTAATTGGTCTCTTTCCGTCAACTCAAGATTGGAGTCTGATACTTGATGGTGACGTGGCCAGTTTGCTGCCACAAGTGTCGCAGGACTCCCGGCAAGACACGCAAGCAGGTGTCCTGTCTTCGTCATCTCTCCTCCCTCACACATCTTGGGCTCGACATATTCTTTCTTAATCATTTCTTTTTTTTTAACTTACATTTTTGGATCGACTATAATTTATGGGAAACTAACTTCCTCGCCCAGCTCACGTGACTTGGAATTTTCTGCTATGCTCTCCCTCAAGATCTTTTGTATTGAGAAATAAAATTTTATAATAAAAAATTTAAAATTAATAAATTTAATATTACTATTGTATTAGTTAAAATTTTTTATTAGAAATAAGTTTGTACTCATGTAAATTTGATAGAAAAATTTATATAATATCAAAATATATTACGGATGAGCTCATTATTTGCCATAGTACAACAAGACTATAAGATTTGGCTTTAACGTAAGACAGTTGAGTCATGTATAATTCTTTTTCTCATATCCTCATGCATCCATTATATTAGGAAAATACTTTTATAAATTTAATTTATATAAGTAAAAAAAATTATTATCAGCAAAACATCACTTTTTATAAAAAAAAAAAAATTACTCGAACCCAAATAAGTTGAGGGGTCAGTGAATATTCAAATACCAGGTGATGCAAAAGAAAATAGGATAGGCGATTTTTGAACTATGATGGAAACTCTAAATGTTCCCAAAAAAAATTATCATACTAATAGTGAAGGGGAAAAAAAAAAGAATGTCTTATATGTGATGCTTTTTGTTGGAATATAATGGGGGCAGATAAAAATGTTCAAGGTAAGTCACGTAAAAAAATCGAAAATTTCCATATTTATCACATATTTTAATCAAAGA